>JAHWFP010111873.1:70915-92349 GCA_023313725.1 Lithobius niger
CGCCACCATTTCATTTATGAACAGCCATAAGTTAAATTTAGCCTGCCATTTTGAAACCAAATCATTTTGTATGCACGGTATGCCATGCTTCTCCACGCACACGCCCATTTTCCGGGCGATCGGCCGACTAAAAGATGATGCACAAATCGAACCAATGGTCGTAATGTTTTTTTAAGAATTTGTTGCTAATTGCTCAGTTCACAAGTTTTGGTGTATAAAGGACTGAAAAAGCTTAACCGCTAGTCAAAAATTAAAGGGAAAAAAACCAATCATTTATCAAATCTAAACTCTTAGATTATTTGCCGTTGTTGACAGATGTATGTTTATGTCGTCGCAAAAAAAGCGAAGGAGGTCATGCTTGGTGCTTAAATTGATCAAATAAACAGATTCGCTAACTGCCAAACTAGTAAGATAAAAAGCAATATTCGACCCGTGGGTCAAGAAGGACGTGTCGAGATAAACGTCGAGCGAGAATCAGTAAGAAAGAGTGAAGATGAGGTCACCGCGAGGAATACGAAGAGTAACTGATAAATCCAAATTGGCAATTTGACAAATCAACAATACGACTTCTTGCTAAACCCCCCCCCCACAATTTCCCAGTTTATCGTAAGTGAATGCAGTGGAGATTATTTTTGGCTCGGAGACAAATCTTGAGGCCACTTTGGAAGTTTGTTGCACGCCCAGCTGAAGCCATGGTTAGAGGGTCAATTTTGCTAGGTGATTCCAACCTGATATTCCTAGGATGCTTTGCATGCCATAATTGACATGAGCACAGCTCAATTTTGAAGTTTATCGGAGGAGCACAAAAAAAGCTAGTTTTACGAGGCTTTTTCCAATCATGGTTAGGCCAAAATGAGCATATGCCAGAATAGATCCCAAACTGCTGAAAGCACCTGATAGTCTCTGCACAATCCTGACCACAGTGGTAGGAACTATGGCAGGTTTTGCAGGCACTTTTCACGATAACCGCGTAGTGAGGCCAAGCTCTACCATTATAGCCTACTTAAGGCCACGACTAACATCAGTTAGTCACAGATTTACGATTGGTGGTAGAGTTCGGCCTAGCTTGTAATCGTGGAAAGTGCCTTCAAAACCTAGTTTTAAACTCACCAAAAATGGGTTAAAAAGTAGTTTATTTTACATAAATTGTGTGTTAGGCTAATATTTACAAAAATTACCGGTCCATTTCGTAATGTTAGCAAATATTAAATTCACAAACTTTTAAAGACTTAACATAGCTAACATTTTTAAGGAATTCTACACCTTGAATTTTTTTGTCTTGAAACAAATTCCAGCACTTTCAAGGCCTTCAAGCACCTTGATGCCAACCTAGTTTATTGGATTTACGTAGACAATAAATGAATTTAGGTCTTTAGGTATAAGTTTTTTTTTTACTAACTGTTATTTATTTTTCGGACTCGGACTTTATCTCCAGTAGGCTAATCTGGTTCCTATTTTTCATTTTTTTTTTTCAAAAAGAATCCAGCCTTTAAAAAATATCAGGTTGCACGGTGTTTTCAGGGGCAACCCACCTACGGTAGTTTTGAAACAAAACAAGGCATCGCCCTCAACCAATTTTTATTGTCCCGCTTTGAATGGAATCACCACTTATACTAGCTAATGTCAGACGTTATTGTCTTGTAAAGCAATGAACTTGACTGGCAAAGCAGCTTAAACAAAAGCTGTAAGTAGCCTACTTTTTTTATGTTTTATTTTCTTATCTGCTCTCATTGTTCGTAGGTGGTGGTTTGACACACTTTCAGGTTTAGGCAAACTTGCACTAAACTGCTTCTCACTCAATAACATTTACTTCCAACAAGATCAAACTAGAACAAGCTTCCTTTTATAGGTCGGGATGAGCTTCGGTATTGTATTTCCTAGCTTCTACCCTACTTTACGGATAACTGCGTCATCCTTCTTACTTCCTCAAAGCATAATTCCCTCTTGTATATTTATTTACACAATATGTATTTTTATGTTTTCCGAAATTCCATTATTAAGACCATTTCTTGCCAATTCGATGCTAGTCAACAACTATTAGTTGAGCTAAAACGAGTCTATGGGGTAATAAATTGCAGGGGGGGGGGAGAAATGAGTCAATCTTGAGTTAATAAAAAACAAAAGGAAAAGGCAAGAAAACAGGTTGTTTTGCAGATATCTTAATGCATTTTCAGGTGGTTTACAAGACTAAAAAAAAAACCTCCAACAAGAGGAATAATCTCATGGGAGAAGAGGGGGGGGGGGGGGGAAGGAGGGATTGGGGGAGAACAGAAGATAACCCTGGTACCCTTCCCCCTTTCCAGGTGTTACATAATTTATGATTACTCACTTATTTGTGGTCAAATATTATGACTACAGAATACTCAACACCAAACAGCAGGAATAATGTAAGCATGTTAATACTATCCTCCTCCCTGACCCACACCTAATCCCAAGCAACTGCCAAAATAACAATCAAAATTGTTCCAGGAAGTAAAAACGCTATTTTCAGGGAAAAGAAACAGGAAATTCCTTTAAGAGGAAACACTCCCTGCCTAAAGAGATATGGGGGTCACAAGTACAAAGTATTTTACAGTAGATGACACCATTTGAGGCTGGAGGGGTGGGTTCCCATCACAACAGGTCAGTCAAAACCCTCTTGCAGAGGAGGGAACGTTATGGATACTCACTCAGTACAGCCAGATTGGACAGTAGAGCCAAACGCAAAAAAAATAAAAAAAATTGCCAAAGGCTGAATCACCTTGGGCAGAGAGTGAGGCACTGGTCTGAGCTGGAGATAGCTGGAAAGGTCACTTTTCAAGGCCATTACTCATTCCATGAGGAAGAGAGATAAGAAACAAAAACTCTTCAAAAGACACCATCTCGTCCTTTTCAAATTTAAATATTTGCGGGGTTCATTTCCTGCACCACAAATGAGGAGGGCGTGGGGAAAAGAGAGATAGATGCCATTGTTAGCAAATTGTGTTAACTGATTTAACATGCCGGCATACGTATTTACTTGTGTTTCTCCCAAAGAGAACAAACATTTAATACAAAAAGGCAAAAATATAACCTCTGAAAAATGCAAGAGTTATTTAAACTCCAGTAGGTTTAACACACTTTGCTAACAACGACGTCTAGTGGCAAGAAATGGTAGTAAAATTGATCAATCTCAGATTCTGCCCTTTGATTGTAGAAAATGCTGTAGCGTATGCTGATTTGAATTGCTCTTTTTTGAAAAATTAAATTTTAACAATTGCATTATTTAGATCATAAAAATGGAACTAGTGCACCAAAAGAATTGTTTTGTCATTTTGTTGCTATTGCAGGTTAGGTTAGGTCACCCCTTGGCTCGAATTTCAACAGGCAAGGTAAAGAGTTTGCTTAGCGTTCATTCTACAGATTTTTTCCCTGTGCGGCTTTTTCCCCAGATTCAAAAAAAAAAAGGTCTAAATTTTCCTTTTTGAGAGAATCGCTTATTGTAACAGAGCAGTGTAATTGACATGAATACCAAATTTCACCAGCTTCCTTGTTTGTAAATGCCTCCAAATTTTTATCATTCCAGATAATTTTAGAAAGAGTTGTGACTTGATCAGAATCTACGACAAATTCAGTCTGCTCAATCTTTGCAAACCAGCAATTGGCCCAGGAAGGTCAAGGACTCTACCATTAAGTACTTTGAATTTCCTTGTTCGTCGCAGCTTGTCCAGACAACCGTTATTACTACTGGATCAAGAAGCGACGAGTCACGCTAATGCACAAAAAGAAAATACACTTTTTTTCAGCTAGGCAAGTTCAATGCCGTTGGCACGATTATGGATGAATCCTCTTACCAGCAGCAAATAAAGATGGTGCATGCAGTCCAAAAGCGCACACGTCAGACTGAGAACACCATCTTCATCTGCCTAATAGTGGTATAATTTTTTTTAATTGGCATATCTGTTTAAGGAGAAATCTTGCAAACATAAGAAAACATTTAAAAGCTATTGCTTATACATATGTAAACTTACAAGAGCAATAAATTCAATTTAAAAGAAAAAATTGGTAATATTCAGAAAATGTTTGCCCTTTGGTACTTCGTTTCTAAATTATAGTTCTAACGATTTTTTTGCAGAATGGATAAGATTGGATTTTTTACAGCAAGAAGTTGCTGTTGGTTGACAACAGTTTTTTTTGGGGGGCAACAAAACTAATCCCCCACCCCTTTATTTATTCAAAATGTAACCTTCACATTTACCCCCTCCCTCCCACTGCAACATTTCCTGAATTTTGCAGGACAGCATTTCGCATCGACAAATTGCCAGTTGTGCGGAAATCAAGCCATAACTTAAGTGTGTTCTTTAAAGCATTCAAAAAAGCGTTCTTTAAACCACCTTTCAACAAAGATTTATGACAGTAGAATACCTTCCGATGTAAGTGACACATACTATCACTACTATAGTAGTTCAAGTCAACATGTCCTTGCCCTTCACAACATCAACACGTGCAACATGAAAATAACCCACGGCACAAAGTTTTTAGAAAGTGGTTTGAGAGAACTATTCATCAAACGACAACAAAAACAATGTCAAAATCTTAGAAAAAACGATTTATTTTGGTTAGAAAAAAAACATACGGATGGGGAGGTGTGCAGACCTCCCTCAGCAGCTACGGCATTTTTAGAAAATTTGACTGTTTTAAGTAATTTTTCAGGTCCAAAAATGACTATTTCATCCAGTTTGGTTACTAGTGTTTATTTTGTGTCCCCCCCCCCCACCCCCCACCTAAAATATCCAGCTCCCTAGAGAAAAATAATAACAAGTCCCCAAACACTGTGTTCAATACTCAGAACAGTAATGTGATTTGATCTCCTATTCTCTTGGCTTACAGACCAAGACTTGACCACTCGGCTATAACTAGCCACTTCTCATCGGTTGCCAACCCTTGTTTAGCCTGCTTTTCCGACTGGGACTTTCCTTCTGGAGTTTTTACATTACATGGGCGCAAGTAACTGGTACTGAAGGGTCAAATACAAGTAAATCCTTTGGTATGTCGTGTGTGACCCGTTGAGAATTTAATAAATACGGATGCAAACCTATTTACGTTGCCTTTTGGACTTATATGTCAGACTGCCTCAGCGGGGAATCGAACCCGGGACCTTTGAAATCAAAGGCCAAGGTCCTACCGCTGAGCCATACTATCCCGTATTACCCGTTGAGAATAGCGTTTGCACCATTTACACAGGTTAGAATTAATGTCGCGCGAAAGAAAAAAACAAGAAAATGACTGTGTAGTGTTGGCAACATTTACATACGTTTGAACTAATGTCGCAAAACTGAGTCACACAGGAAAGCCAGCATGGATGCATGTACCTTTAAAAGGTCCAGTTATTGAAACATCCACAAATGATCTGAATTAAACTACAAATTATAGTTTATTGTTGTTTACATTATAGTGTAGATTTTGAAAAGCCATCACACTAATTTAGGCTACAAGCCTCAAGAATTCAATGCGATAGCGTAAGCTTAGAAAGGAATCTTTTTTTTTTTTTTTACACAAGTTGAAAGACACATTTGGTTTTACAGCCCAATTCTGGCTCATTTCCCTCATTATGTTTGCGTTTGACTACCAGTACATTTTAGCATGGTACCACAGTGGAAATGTAGCCAACGTTTCCAACATTGTCTTGGTTGTTGTGGGGACGCAACCAGTGCCAAGGATAAACAAAGTGTTTGGAATTCTTACAAGAATCTGTTTGATATCACTTTTCACACCCAAGGAACAGACGCTTCCTGCATGCCGTCAAGGTCACATGCAGCTGTTCTGCAGGACGGAATCAAATCCAATTGGAAATTTGCCTGCCCTTTCTTACTTATCTTGGCTTGGCACTACTGCAAACTTTTCCGAAATGTTAAATATGTGTTGGTAGTCAAAATGGAGTGGCTTAAGTTTTTTCATTTTAAGTTAAAAAAAGTTATTTAATTTTTCTGATGAAGGCAAGAAATGATCTCTCAGGGCGACCACAAAATTTCAATTTTGGGCATCGAGTGGATTTTTTCGTGGCTTTATTAAGTGTTACTGATTTTTTTTATGTTTCCGATTTTTTTTTCCGTTTTAAGCATCAAGCTCTTGTTTCAAGTTACGAGTAGTAATTTGAGCTGACCCCTTTTGGTTTTTAGGTTTAGTGACCTTGGCAATCTACTAGGAAAACTATGTGATTATTAAACCTTCCACCGTTCACTCCCCCCCCCCTTCTTTCTTTGCACATAACGGTTTACCTGACACTGTGCACACTTTTGATAGGCTTATTTTTTAGTATTAGTCTATACATTCCTTCAAAGGTATTTGCAATATTTTCCAGCTTTCTTTTTACTAAACTGTTCAAGTTCTTTTTCTGACAAACCGTTTATCAGATTTAGTGAAAGGTTCATTCCAAAAGAAGCCCATAAGTCTTTTTTCTCCGCTTTATTAGGTCATTAAAAAAACATCGCAGAACATGTTTCTATTTTGAATAATTCACTGAGTGGTGAAAATTCAAATTTTCTCTGCTCTGTTACTTCCTTCTCGAGGTTCAACTTAAAATTAATTAAAAAAAAAAAAAACCAACAACCAACCAACCAACCCTGCCCATCATTACGGACACTTAGGGTTCTCACTGACCTGGATTAGCTCTTCTTTCGTGTCGAACTGCGACAACAACACATTTTGTCCATCAGAAACGCGTGTCACAGACACATGGAGTTTATTCGTGCACCTGATGTGTGCATCGGCTGGCAGGTGGAGGTCGAGGCGTTCCCGGATGAGTTTCACAATGTTGAAGTTTGGGCTGAATGGGCCGAATGTATGTTTGCGGGCCGTCGTTGCAATCTTGAGAACATCACTGGTTACTTGGCCTGAGAATGAATAATAGATTCACATTAAATGAGTAAATTTAATTTAGGTAATACAATTGCAAAGCACACACTAATTGTTAAATATGGCTTAATCAGTTATATAGCTGCTTCAGTACTGTAGCTAAGCCAGTTGGAAGTTCTGATAAACGACTCAATTAAAACTTTCCACTTCTCCCAGCTGTTCGTATTAAACAAAGATCTTTCAATGGCTGAAGTAGAGTCAAAAAAAATTAGCACGTGCGCTGATCTCAAAACATAATTTTCCCTCTTTCAACCTACTGGCAGGATCACACCACCACCAAACTTGATCGTGCTTGTTGCTTTTTTGTGTGTTTCTGCTTGCAGTAACACCTAAACCCTTTCCTAAGGCTAATCGGACAGACTCAGATACGAAAAGCGAAAGCTTAATGTTCACTAACTTAAAAAAAAAATAAAAGGCCTAGGCTAGTAGAAAATGCCCGATTAGCAGGTTTTGATTTAAAATTATTTTGTAGAGCACAAAATAGGCTACCATAGAAGCAAATGATGAGGAAAAAAGGAATTTATTTTTGGAAAATTTGTTTAGGCTACATTGCTTGATAACGGTATTCAAACATTTTCTAAACTTGTCTAAACACGATTGATGGGAGACTTTTTATCTCTTGAAGGAACAAGACCTTACACAACTGGTGGATTGTTTAAAGCTTTCTTTTCGCAATGCTCAATCAGCAAAGACAGCTCGCCAACCTGAACGCTGCAAGCATAAGCAATCAATTTATTTAGGCTAATTATGACGTGGTGTGTGGCCTTGCAGATCACTAATTGAGCATTTGCAACGATTTTGTTTTCTTTAGGACGTTCAGAATTTTTTTTCAAAATGATATTTACAATTTGTCAGGTGTTCAGTTACAATGGCAGTTTAAAGGAGAGCAAATTTCCGGCGCTAACAGTCTCAACTGAAAATCGTGCAAATTGCAACCCCTTGTTTCAAGCCCTGCTGCATAGTCTACATGCTTTACTGCATTTTACAATTTCGCAATTATCTTTGATGATCTTTTAACCCCCCCACACTTATTCTAAAAAGTTAAAAAAAAAAAAACATGTAGGCCTATCTAAGTAAAGGCTAGAATGTTTGGGAAATCCTGCTTTCAAGCTGCTGAGCAGGTGCAGATTCAGTCGCCACTGGCCGGTTGACCAAATATTTTTTTTTTTACCAAATTTTAGTCGCCAATGGAAGTTAATTTTTTAGACATTGGATGCCAATTAAAAAAAAACTTGATTCAGCCTAGTGATAATCTTCCATATTTCAACACGATATATATTGTTTTTTTAAATCTAGCATAATGCAGTTTGAGAGAAAAGAATAGACTTCTGCTGGATTTCGAGCCCCGACCGCTTAACCGTGCGGCCGTAACACTCGTAATGAACACCCAATGGCATACACTTAGATACAAATATAAATTTGTCATCTCAAAAGTTTGTTTTTAGCCATGTCATGATTTTGGATCAGGCATTTACAAGTCTTACTACGACAAACCACTTGAACGATGAGTAAGCCATTAAAAAATTGTGCTAGCTAGCCAACATGACTTTTAAGTCCATTTAAAAAAAAAGTGGCTGTTGCAAAAAAGAAAAGGAAATTGGTAAAAAAAAAAACCCAAAGGATTTGGTATCAGTGCATGATGCATGGTTGAGACATTTGACATTTCGGCACAGATTTGAAAGTAGCAACAGCAGCATAAAATATCACAAGAAGTAATCAGATACGCGATAAGTCCGCTGTCCAGATGACATATCATGAATTAAGTGCAGTGACCACCATCCAAATGTAAACATCTAAACCGTGAAACTGCATAACTTTGTTATAGCCTAAGCTCTCACTTGTAAAGACCGATATTTTGGCATTGTTACTTTGGTTGACAGAAATCATCCATACAAATTGGATGTACGCACTACCAAAAGTAGACTATAGTTTCAGCAATAACTAGCAAATTGTTGGTGGCCAGTGGCTACCACCTTCTTCAGGTTACAGAAGTCTAGTATATTCCTAGTTCTCCATCTTTATAACAGCTCGACAAAGGTCACAATTTTGAATTTGCCCACTGCTCCACAGTGGGTCTTTTTTCAGTTATTGTTGGGGATGCTGGTGGCAGCAGCTTGCAGGACTATTGACTTGCGACATACTGAAGAAGTTGGTCTAACCACCGAAAATTTGTTAGTTAGGCCTGTTGCTGAAACTAGTATCCTTCCGGTTGTGAGTGATCGACAGTTTTGTAAGTATGATAGACTTTTGGCCATTTGAACAGCCAATGAAGTATAAGCACCTAATAGAGTAAGGAAGGAGACCTAAAAGTATATTTGAACCTAAAATTTGTTTCATTTTTGGAGAAATTAGCATATTGTAAAAACTACATCGACATCATTGTCAGCCATTCTGTGATGCAGTACTGCCAGTTGTAATAATTATTTATGTATAGGCTATACATTTGTTTTCCTGGGAGTGAGTGGGAGGTATCATGTCCTCAATATATTGTATCACCAAAAGTACTTCATCAGGAAGTAAAATGACAGGATGAGGAAGTGACTATAGTTCATCCTCATCTATAATCTTTGATACACCTTAGCTTTAGTCTTGAAATGTTGTCTTTCAATCCCTTTGCATACTACGCCCTATACAAAATAGATTAGCCTAGTGCATTTAGGAACTGTCAACATTTTAACGAAAATACAAAAAAAGCTGCAAATTATACAAAGTTAAAAGGGATAGACAATAACACAACAGCAACAATCTTAGCCTACACAAAAAATACACTGCCGTAAATTGCCTCTGCCAGTGTTTCTCAAACTGTGGATCGCGACCCGAGTGGGGTCACGAAGAAGTACTCCTGGGGTCGCGAATAGATTTTCATTACAAGTAACTGAAAAGCTGTAGTTGAGGAAATGATTCGTCGTAATTTTCTTTTTCGAGAAGTTGTTACTTCCGATGAATTTGAAGTGTCTGCACCGAGTTACAAAACGATCCATTTTTATCAGCATCCAAACAGTACAGCCGAGTTTGTATCAAGGCTGACAGTCTATTGATGATGCAGCCATCTGTGCAGGTAGGAAAGTAGGTGTCATCTTGGACTGAAGCACAGACATAATAATATTAAAACTGGCCGTCTAAACATCATGAAACTCGGTGTCAGCGTAGCCCTCGTCCGTACGCACATTAAGACAAAACGAACATAACGACACGGACATTTTTTTTTTAATATTGCTTTCTCAATTTTAAAATTCAAATTGAGAAAGCACTATTTTTTCACTCATTGAACTATCTTCAGACTCAACATTGAAACTTCAGTTCAAATCAAAGGAAATGTAAGAATTCTGGGCTTTGGTACGGAGTACTGTACAATGATTTGTCACAACGTACCATTGAACACTTGTCCATTTTCCTTTTGTTACTGTGCGAATCGGGATTTTCCTATTTAGTGGGACTGATGACTGTGGAAAATGCGCTTAAATTAAATTTAACAAATGTTCTACCAAATTCGGAGCAGTTGTGCTCAGAACAACAAGCACATTGCTCAGACAAAAAAAATGAGTAAACTTTTTTGTAGGGATAGACAGATATTAATATCGGTATCTGTATTTACAGATATCATCGGTATTTTTCGTGCATCGGTAGGCCTATGTATCGGTGTTTATTTACAAGTATTTTGCCGATACGACCATCTTCCGTGCGCATTGGCTAATCTGCCTAGCTTGACAGAAACCTTCCTGCATAGCACCGCTTGTATCCCGTGACGTTATCGGTATCGGTGTATCGGAATCTGTATCGGATCGGAGTGAGGGGAAAATATCGGTATCGAATCGGATCGGTATTTTTCTGTATCGGTCGATCCCTACTTTTTTGTAACCCATTTACAATTACAAAGCACTAAATGTGTATTACCGGTATGGATGGGTCATGACCTGGCTCCAGGGGTCAAATTTTGAAAATGGGGTCGCAATTAGAAAAAGTTGGAGAAACACTGACCTATGCCATGGCCCATTATGATTAATTCGATAACACCCCCCCCCCCCGCGGGGGGCCCACACAGTTACAGGGTAGCCTAATTCAGTTTTCAAATCTTACTTTTGTCCAGGGAAATTGGGCATTTATGCGATCATTCATGCGCTTTATCATTAACACAATGCTGTTTTTCTCATTTATTGACGATTAGGTTACTTATTGCACAAAGTTTTTAGTTAATTTTGCTGCAGAAAAACCAAAATTTAAGGGGGTAAAACATTGATTTTCTCAACTGTAGGCTATCCAGCTTTTAGTCAATTGCTGAAAAATTGCGGTTAAAAAAAAGGGGCGGGGGAAGCAGTAACTAGGTTATATCAAGATTTCTGACCTCAAAGCATTTTACGGGGGTTGGCAGCAGCTTTACCATGGAGCGAGTTGGGGTGTCATAGAAAATTGTTTTATGGGGGGGGTGTCCATAACCCCCAACATGGAACCTAATAATAAAACTTCCAATCCGAGGATGTAGTATTGGCTCACAAGAAATATATTCCTTGCGCATTTATAGGCTACTGTCAGTCACAAATGTTAAATCCCATGATTAATTAACTTACCAGAAATCCAAGAAGTTGCTATTTTTTATTTACCACTGTGTCTCCTTTTAATAAACTAGCCTATGCCATTTGCTATGCAAATTTATACGCTCATCATTACTCATTCGCAAATACCGAATGGTATTTTGTGTTTGAGAATGAGCGAAGAAGACGCAGAGCGTTCTTACGAATTAGCCAGACATTATCAAAGTAAAAATATGCGTTTTGATATTTTTAATAATCATTAGCCCTCTTTTAATTAGGCTAGTCTTGAAATATGCGTGAAGGGACTAAATACAAAATACATAGCCTAAAATCATGTAGCCTAAGTACCCGATAAACAGGATCGAAACTTGATTAGGTAAGCCTACCTAGCTGATTTCAACTATACCATTATTTCAGCGCTAAGTACAGTCCATCCCTGTCACTGATAACACTTATCAAACATTCCTTTGAGGCACCTCCATAATTACTTCACTTGCGTCAAACACTCATTTATACAGCAACTCCGTTAGCTAATAATTACGTTTTTAAAAAGAGCCCATTTTCAAGCCAACTACTACTGTAGTGTTACACAATAAAAAATTAAGAAAATAAAAAAAAAACATCTACCACCATTTGGTAAAACAAATACAGGACCAAGTAATGTTTTGTTACGTTGCAGAGAGTTCTTAAAAATCAACCCACAACTTTGTACATTACATCCAGTTTTAGCTTGTGGCACTATCACCTACGAAATCTGACAACATCTAGCGCTAGTAGTACCATCTAGCTCTTGCTTGCACTAAGCGAAGGAATACATAACGGCATTTCTTTTAACGAAACAAACAAACCACGACTTCCTCTTACCGAGTGAAAATTTGGTTCGTCCTTGTGCACCTGGCAACAAGCTAAAAAGGTTAACAATATAATTCACTGCCGCTAGATGGCACCACTGTATTTTCGTTCGCATTTTAATCGGTGATAGTGCCAGTTTTCAGCCGTATTAAAAGAATGTGCGTAATTCTGCAGACAGTGGAAATACTGCTGCAGAAAAATCCTAAATGTTAGTTTCCACCGATGTTAATTGAATGATTTCAATTTAAGCAAACTTTGGCGTTATTTGAGTAATTTCGACACGACCTAAAAAGAGCCCCCACGTCAATGTGATAAACACGTGTGCGTCAGCCTTGTGGTTGGACAGATTGACGGAAGACTACTTTTTCACCTGTCACAAACATTGGCAAAAGAGACGCTAACGTATAAAGCTTAAAAAAGATTGTTCCTGCACTGCCAGTGCAATGAGTGTCGCTTATTATGTAGGCTAGTGTGCATTGTCGCTTATTGGTAGTGCAATGTGTCGTGGGCTAGTAGCCTAGGCAAGTGAGCACCACAGTTACAAGAATTCATCTCACCTAGGCTATCTGATAAGGCAGTGGATGCGAAACACCACGGACAAACCAAAAAGACAACCCCCGCAGCAAAAAAATAATGAAAGCTAGCACATTCTCAAAAACATAGTTTCAATGATAGGCTACCACAAGTTTATGAACGACTGACTACAACGACAATCAACAGGATAGAATTCTGATTGCATTTTTAAAATTACTTTTAGAGCACGGTTATGAATTTTCCTTGAAATTCAGTATGGATTGGAACTTTGGCACGTGGCTATCACATAAAAAACAATCACTTCTTCGCTTATCAAAAACCCACGTCAATAGTTTCCATTGAAGCCATCAGGATGGAACCTGTTTGGCAAGCGTTATCAGTTTTTAATATCGCATATCTGATTCCCATTTATCAATTCTTGGCCGAGGAAGGCAACTTTCCAGTGGATTCTTTCCCCTTACAGCTGATGTGCTACTTTATGCCGTCATTGCAGAAATATTGCAGTTGATTTTCGTATTGCGTTCGACTTTCGTCATTTTCAATTTAAAACAAATATTACTGAGCCATGCACGTCATTATTGCTTTGAGCCGTGACGTCACACTACATACATAGGATAGTTGTCAGCTTGTGAAATATCTTTATCATAATTTTTACAACAAAAGACTCAATATCCTGAACACATAATTTAGCATACTTTTTATGAAAATAAAACTTATCTTTGTTTACTGCACCTTTATAAAGTGTTAAAAAAAATCCCTAGCCCTACTAAGCCCACCAGATTAAATTTCAACTGCCTCAATTTGTTTACGCATAGCCTAACATTTATTTCCTATCCATATGACCAGAGAAGGCTCGCATGTTCACTTGTTCCTGGTATGACCTACCCCATACCCCCAGTAGTTTAAGACACTGATCAAAATACAAAGAGGACAGCCTACAGTTGCTCCATAAAAGTATTAGTTTGCCGTATGACCCATTAGCGTTTTGTGTTAAGTTTTGTGTTAGCGTACATTATGTCATATTTGCAAATGCTGTTATTTTTTAAGCTTCGAAACCGCTCAAATCTGAATCAGCAAAATGTCCGCAGTGCTAGTAACGTAGTAAAAAGTCCTGAAAACCCAGAGAGCGGCATCAGGTGGCCGTTGAAAATTAGCGAGAACCGAGAAATGAAGTATCTGGAAGTTGTGAAAGTAAGCGAACTTTGTGTAAATTTCTAAGTTTGAAGCAGTTTACACAGTATGCTTTGCAACGAAATTTTTCAATGCTATTATGTGTGATGCAGCTGAACAGGGAGAAATTAATTTCCCTTACTACAATGCTATTAAATCAGTAACTAACTACGGCAGCACCGATACTGGATCGGATCGATTGCCGATATTTGTGGTACCGTCAATTTTCGCTGAAATAGCCTTATCAATAACGCTGGAACCGTTTGAGATTACGACATGCAGTTTGTGGCGTTTCACTCAGGCAATGAGTATCTTCCTAGCTATATTTTAACTGTTGTTTACCATTTTAGAATTTTTTGTTTTAATAATGATTGCACTTTTGAAGAAAACTGCACCATTGGTAAAGAATTAGGAATTAAATGTTGGATATGTATCTGTAGTACTGGTATAGGCAACATTTTTAAAACTGGATCGGCACAGTTGGAATCGGAGCAGCCTTAGAAAACACCCAAATAGCCCAAGATAAAGGCTTATTTAGCTACTAGCTATTTAGTATTTAGCTACTTTTACAACAGTGCCCCTCCCTACATCAACCTTAACACCCCACCCACAAAATCAACCCTAAATTCCACGGGGGCCCCCCCCCCTTTATTATAGGCTAAAGGGTTAGTTACAAGGTTACTAACCCAGTTTTTAAGATACCATGGCTGATAAACTGAGATGGTTGCTTAAAATTCAAGAGTTCAAACAGTTACTAACCTTGAAGTGTGATTACAGATTTAAAATGGCCCACTGCCTGACCTCAAAGAATGTATGAGGTAACCAGCTATGATAGGTCAGGGAGCACAGGTGTTATCTTGAGCTTGTTTATGAATAGAGGGGGAAATCTAAAAGAGGAACCCTCCTCTTTATGAATAAGCTGGCAGTCTGTGGAAAATTCCCAAATAGGAGAAAAGGTGGAGGGGTGTGGTGAGTTGAAGCTTTGTCAGCCCAGAATGCAAGACTTCCCGAGTCGGTTTTAGGCCAACTTGGGATAAAAAAAAAATGTTTGATTCCTTGAATGATACGACCTAGTTGACTTCTGATATTGGCAACTATGTAGCCCTTTACACACTTAAACATCTGCGAATTTGCTGTTCCGTGATTATTTCTGGTTTGTAACTGCAATTTTTTATATTTTTTTGCAAAGGTGACGCTAATGGCAATTAAACACATAACTGCACTGTAATTAAAATTTCACCTGCTGCTGCATCGGATCAGTCATCCTTGTTTTTAATTTTCCATCCACTGTACGTATTGTATTTAAGCGGTAGGATACATTTGTATTGGTGATGTTACTACAATACAATTTTAATTTATTTAGAATTGGTTTCACCGCTACAGCGAGAGCCTGAAAGTTTTTTTTCACAGTTTTTTTTTTTTTTTGTTTCAATTACTAGCACATTTCACATAAACCAAAAGACAGGATTAAAGACAAGGAAAAAAATCTTAATTTTTACCATTTTAAAATCATGTCGCGTAAAAAAAAACATTGAATTGGGTGCTTTTCACACCCATATCTAAGCAATATCTTCATCTGTAATTAGCTACAACAAGGTCAAATGGTTGTCTTAATTATTTTTTCTTTGGCTAAATCCAAACTTTTGCTTATTGTGCATTGTCATCCAGGACAACATCTTGGCACAGATATTTTGATTTTGAACAAATAATTCTGACCATGGCGCTGCCCCCCCCCCCCCCCCCTAACACACACAAAATTGCTTTTAGTGAGGGCTTGACCACCATAACCAAAATCACATTTCCCAGCAACTCGCACACTGACACGGGGAGGGGAGGGGGTCCAGTATACTTTGAAAAGAAATGCTAGTTTTTTTACTCCAGTATCTAGCCGACCAGCTGTTTTTCTATCTTTTTTTTTTTTCAGATGGTTCCGGGATCACAATATGGTGGTACCGGCATTATCGGACTTGGCTAGTTTCGGTTAGGCATTTTTTCATTTTTCAAAAATCATCCATCATAGTAAATTGAAGATCTAAGGATTTTTTAATTGGCTTACTTTTTTACTTTGACGTTATTTAGGCCTCTAGTTTTAGAATTCCTTGTGAATGAAGTCGTAAAGGTGCTTGGTTCCATTATCACAGCGAATGTCATACATAACAGTTAGGAACTTGGGATACTATTTTATATTTAGGAAACGATGTCCATTGTTTATCTTGGCAGACGGCTAAATGACCAATGACAATTCCCAGTTTTAGAAACCCCGATCTCGGGAACCACAGCCGGGAACCTTGCGGGAACCACCACCAAAAACCATTCTGCCCTACCAACAATTACGAAGCCACATGGCGGCATAGGCTAAAAGACTTAATTCATACTAACCTTGACGGATGATATTTCGTCACAATATTTATGTTTTAACCCACTGCCTAAGGCAACAAACAATCGGCGATTTCCATTTTGTAGTAGACTACACGTGTGTAACCTTGGCATATACCTTTAACCCAGATCACACCTGTATTGGTAACTTAATACATTGCACATTACAAAACTTACCAATTGAGCATCCGCAGATCAGGGCACATGCTGCGATCGCACCGGCCGATGCACCAGAGATGCTATTTACGAGGATATTTGGGGCATACTCCTTAAAACAACTGGCCACTCCGGCGTGGTAAACCCCGAGAAATCCACAACCAGCAAACGATAGATTCATTTCGATGTTGTTGTAGCATCCAGATTGTTTAAAAGTTGAGATCAGAGATGTAGTGAATAATCGCACGAAAAGAATTACCGCTTGATAATCGGACTCAGCTGTCACCTGCGATTTTTTGATTCAGCCCACAGGATATTTTACGGGGAGCTCGCTCTGTGTTTGCGACGTGTATGATGATTTTTATTGTCCTTCGTGGAAAAACTGGTGTCCGTGTCACGTGACATAACCACACCTCTTAAAACGAAGTCGCCGATTGGACGTTTGTAGTGTGGCGTTTACGGCGGCAGCCAACCACAGGAAGCGATGTATCGCATGAACTTGACGATTGACAAGCTTGACCTCACGATCATTTCTATTAGGATTGTTAGGTATTTCGAGACTTCTCGATTTCTTGCTGCCAATTTCGTGAATCGGTGACGAATTGATAAGGTTGTTACACTTGTAGCAGTGATGGATGTGACGTAAAAGACACCGCACCGATTGTTGAACCAGATGTCATTTTCAACGCAGGTTTTATACACAGCTACCTTGATCTCGATAAAATAAATTAAAGGAATAAAGATTTTTTTAAATTTTGGCATTGCAAAAGACATTATTTATGTTAAAAAATACGGAATAAGTGAAAATAGAATTAAAGTTGAAAAATACGATATAAACAGCAGGCTTCTTACGATAGAAGCTTGTTAGCTGTTCTTAGTCAGCACCAAAATGAATGAACCGGTCGAATTCAAGACAAGACGTGCGATCTGATTAGTCAAAAAGGTATCGTCGTTCCCATTCGCTGGATTTGGTAATTACGTCACGATACAAGATGGCGGACGAAAATGTTGGTGAGCTACTAAGTTTTCCAAATTGTTTTAATGTTTTTCCCCGGTTATACTAACGTTTGTAGTATTTCATATCATAGACATTATAGTTTGCTGTTATTAGATTGGAAATACAGTTACATTTTATTTGAAATTTAATCAACAGTTGCGGTATGAGTGTTAACTAGATTCGTGTTATGGCCATGGTAGTCACGTTAGTCTTTCTTGCTGAAGTTACCGTTCAAAGAGTGTTTCAGTTTCGGTTGTGAATAGCTTTAGAAATTTTCAATAAATCTTGAAATGTAGGAGACGGTTTGCATACAGTGTAGCTTTGCGAAATTACAATATTTGTGGTTGTGGTGACCCTGTCAAACCACAGGGCCTTAAAAAAATAAAACCGCGTTGTATGAGCACGCAGCGCGAGCACTTTTAGTTTATCTATGCTGTGCCGTAGGCTGTGCAGTAAAAACAATTTATAGGAAGTTTAATAATAGCATGGTTAGTGTAATAAATATATTAATTTCTCATTTTTTGACACACAGAATAAGTAGAAAATATTAACCATAGTAAATAATTTACGAAAATATATGTCAATATGTAACAACAGTGTATCAGTATTTCAACTATTTACACAGTAATTTAAGTTTTCTAGTAGCCTATACAATAACTTAAAAAAGCATTTTGTTTATCATGCACCGAATACTCAGGTATAAGACCTTCCATCATTTATAATAAATATAACGATTTCATTTATGATTCAGTTGAGCCAATAATTCAGCATTTTCATAACAACACAGCCACGCGTTGACGCAACGCCTTTTTTGTGACAAGCCCTTGTGTGTCAACTCAAGTCCCTGCTAGTCTGGTCCTGACCGGCGAGCCACCCCTTGCATTTTCGGGAAGAGAAGGGCCGTGTGATGTCCATGCTCATGTCGATTGCGGCATGTAAAAGAACCTGGATTTTCTGATCGGAATTACCTAGCAAAATTGTTTCTCGCCTTCTGACACAATGGCTTTGGCTGGGAGCGTGACAAACCTCCAAAGTAAGTCGAAAATTTAATGTACGCCTGAGGACAATTTAGAATATTTCCTATGCTTGTGAGAAGAAAAGACGGTCATCCTATACTATAAGATAGAGTTGCCCAGGAAAACGGCAGAGCGTGAGCGCCAACGTCGAAGCTTCTGAGATTGCTCACTAGACGACAATACTCGAAAACGAAACTAGGACCAAACTAGCACAACACAGCGAAACACAGGACTAAATTGACCATCTCTTAGCATATAGACCAACAAAATGAATTAGAAGAACTGCGAATAACTAATACTACTAATACATAAAAGCTGATAGATAATTACGAGTGAAAAGGCAGAGAACAGGTAGCCAGCCGGCGCTCACTGCACCTCCCCCCAAGATAATTACGAGTGAAAAGGTAGAGCAGCCGGCACTTGCTGCACCTCCCCCAACTCCTTTGATTTAATGGGTCGGTCCAATGACCCGCGCTCGAAAGCGAGCCACTTTTTTGGTTTGTGAATCTCGGCGGCCAATTGCAAATGACGTCCTGCACAAAGCCAGGTTTTTTTTTTCGTGATACGCTGGTTTCGTTTCGTCCTCATTACGACGAAAACGAAAGTATGTTTCGACGGTTGCTTGTGATTCTGGAAAACGGAAACTAGCACGAAAACGGAACTCCAGCAACTCTATTCTGGAGAAAAAGGAAAAGAGTGTGTGGGGAGGGGGAGGACTGCCTGTGTGTTGGGCCAGTGCGTGTTTTACCCTAAGCATATACCAGTCGTATCATCCGGACACTGCAGTTTCATTTCTCTTCGTTGGAATTTATGGGTAAATGTTTATTAATAGGCAAAGTTACTCCACCCGAGCGAAGCCGGGTTGTTCTGCTATAATTGAGATTCAAACCGCCACCAAATCCTTCCATCCTATGCATAATGACCAGAAGAGCTACGAGGCAGACTGATGGAAGAGAGGATTGCTGAGGCTGACAAATCTAGGAGGCCACTGTTGCAAATTTTGAAACAAGATCGCAGAGCAGGCGATGTAAACCCAAATGCAGGGGTGCACAAAATTCTTACTGGACAACATTTTCTACGAAATATTCATTACATATTTTTCAAATGTGCACAGCATTTCACTGTGACGGCAAGCCATATTTTAGCAAATTTCTGCGGTTCTCTGGATTTTCCCACGAACCTCGTTCGGGCGTTCTGGTCTTCTGGCGTGATCTGCATCCCTGCGCAAGTGTTCAAACTTTTTAATAGCAACCTGAAGGGGACTGTCGAGTGTGGAAATAGCATCAAAAACTCCTTAAAGGACCGTCGAAAATTCACCAAATAGGGCTTACAGTTAATGTATGTGATTTTGTTAGATTGAGCAGTTTTTATCATGGAGACCTTCATTGAGTTATCATGAATTCCCATAATATTACAAATCGTCACCATATAGGCTAGGCCTATTTAACTATTTACATTTAATTTAGATAGGGACCTCATTTAGTTTTTTACGTACTGCACTTGCTACTGACGCCATATTAGCTAGTTTATTGTTGGAATTATATCGGCGATTAAGAGTACTAGCCTATCTATTCGTTTCTTTTTTAAATTTTAATGCTCGGGCATAAAAGAGATGGTAGGCTTTTTGACCTTGGCCGTGCTGGTTTAGGCTATCGTTCCGACATATCGTTCGGTCATCGTGGTAACCAGTGAATAGCCGAGGTTTGGGGTGGAGAGCCACCTCTCACTTCAACGTTATGCGCAACTTCATTACTTACTAGAAATTTGTTAAATGGAGTTTTATAGGGCTTGCGTTAAGCGGCGAAGACCAAAGAGACAGTCGATTCAATTGTTAAGACAAGACGGTGGTACGTAGCTTACAGTAAAATCTGAGAAAACACTGTGTGGTGGTTTTATCGGTGTTAAAGAGGCGTGATTGGCTGCCGATTGGTTAATTGCTGTTAGAAAATAATGATGGTAGCCTATATATTAGGGATGGGTCGGTAACCGAAACCGAATTTTCGGTTTTTATTGAAAACTGAAACCGATTCGGATTTTGTGTCTGTTTTTTTTGTACGGTGTTCGAATAATCAAAGATTGATTTATTGTTTTAATTTTTTTTTCATAATTATCATTTTCTATGCAAGCTCCTAGTCATTAAAAAAAATAAATAGTAAAGGAAAATGGTGTCATACCTAGACCCAACGTGTATGACGCTGCTGAAAGTGAAAGCAGGAGGGAGTTGGAGGCTAGTAATACTACTGTTCCAAGAAAAAAACATAGAAATATCTGGTTGCAGTGGAGGGTGGAAAAAACCGATACCGAAACCGCGGTTTTGTGGGCATGAAAACCGAAACCAGAACCGAAGTCAAAAAAATGAAACCGTCCCATCCCTAGTATACATATGCTCTTCAGGAAAACTGGTCAACTAATGTGTCTACCCTTTTTATCAGTTTGGTCACACGTTTTAATCAATGTCACCATTTTAATTTACTGGTATTCGTCAAAGCATTCGGTCAAGCAAATTCAGCCGAATAATACGGCATTTGGCCTATTCGGCACAGGGCCGAATATATCAATTGTTTCAGTGCCAGGTATTCGGTATCCAGCTATTTGGTTTTTGGTATTCAGCAAATTGAATAGGGCGTATTCAGTCCTATATTCGCTGGTCTTTATTTGGCAAGATGGTAAGTATTTGGTTGTATTTTGAAAGCCGACAGGCTCATTTTACTCTGGCTAAAGAAATCGTGAAAAGAGGACTAACGCTATGCCAGAAAAGAAACAACCAAAAACAATGATTGGTTTAGCAAATTTTCGGTAGTGTAATATGCTTACAGAGAACATCTACTACCTTCATCAGGAAAAAAAGTGTACGAGCACGCACAAAAATAACGACTACATGCTAGAGTTTATGTTTGAATTTCGCTGCCGTTAGCCGTTTGGATGGTGCTG
>JAHWFP010111874.1:7002-24043 GCA_023313725.1 Lithobius niger
TTTTCAACACTTTTTGACAGTTTTCGACACTTTTTGAGACAGTTTTCAACACTTTTTGACAGTTTTCGACACTTTTGAGACAGTTTTCAACACATTTTGACGGTTTTCGCATGGTTTTTGACATGTCATGTCAAAAAGTGGTTTTCGACGTCAAAAACCCAACCCAGCACATCAGTCATCGCACTTAACGCAGATGACGAAACATTCGTCCAAGCCGAAACTATCGCTGCTTTGGGGTTAATATAACTTGTTAGTGCAGTTTTTTTTTAGAGTATATGTGATGAACCTAAAAAAAAAAACCATTCTTTTCTGAAATTATTTTGCTTGGGTTGGTTTCAAGTTAAGGTCCCGCTTATCATAAGTTAAGGTAATCGGGCAGAGTGCTAAATGTTGATCGTTCCACGCTGATACGGAGGCCTCATTTTACAAAATATACACTTTATATTGGACAAAATGTCGGGTACACTTTCCCTTCTTCCGGTCTATACAATTGCACCCATTAGGGTTCGCCGAGTTGCAATAAAATTTGTAATGAATTTTTCCAATAAAGAGTATTTACCTTGCAAAAAAAGGTCACCGTACCAGCGTCGATAGCCAAACACTTTAAAGTCTCAATTCCCCCCTCAATTAAACCCAAAAAAACTTATTGTTTATGTAATTTACACATTTTTAAAATGACTGCAGTTTCTCCCCCCCCCCCCGACCATGCACTTTTGAGTGTCGGGCAGATGCAAAAAAAAACAACCCAGACTGACCCTGAGATGCACTAACCTGAATGAAAAAGAAAAAAAAGCAACTGCCCCTAATGGGACTCGAACCCACGACTTCACGCTTACTTAATTCCTGGCTAGTAGGTGGGAAGTCCTCGGTTCGAGTCTCAGTCGGGGCAGTTGTTTTTTTTTTCTTCTTTCTCAGATTAGTGCACCTTGTTATTATCTTGCAAGGCCAGTTTTTACTGCCGACTGTTTTCTTCCTTAACACTTTCCCTTGTGATTTATTCTTTATTTATGGCCCATCCAAATTCCTGATCAAAATTTTACTCATACTTTTACCCGAAATTTTACTAAATTTTACTCACATTTACTCAAAATTAGGGTTTCCAAACCCGTCTCTAACTGCCAACCCCTGGTTTTCGGGGTTTAAAAAATATAAATATATATATCATCATAGCTGGAAGTAATTAATCCCTTAGACGGCAGTGTTGTAGTCGAATACAGGGCCGGATTTAAGCTCTAGCCGCCAGTAGGCCCAACAATAATGCCGCTCTTCAGTGCTCCCAAACAATCCCCCTACCCCAGTATCTTATGGGACGTTTAATACATCCGTCCCCCCCCCCCCCATTACTTTTCTTAATTTCTACGTTCTTTTGAGATCCACGGTAAATTGGAAGGGCAATAATAATAACGTGCGCTGTCTTACTAATCAAAAAAAGTAACCTATTTCAGTTGCCCTTTGAACCCGAATAAGAAATGTTAGGGATTTGCTTATGAAGGATCTCGTCCTTTTCATTCTTAGCTTCCCCCAGTTTTTAAATAAACTGCGCGCCGCTCAGTTTCACTCGCTCATGGCTACGCATTTTATGTCGCTACAACTATCAACGCATGACGCGGCCAACCCGACACAAAATATGAGAAATATAATCGAATTGTTATACCCGGAACAATTCACAGATATTTGAGATAATGAGCCGTTGTCAACCTCAAAATTGGTATTTGGTACGAGACAGTTAGTGTTGGTGGAAAGCATTATTGATAATGTATTGCGCACCATAGCAACAATTTATTTATAGCGTCATCTTTTGGTAGGATTCGGTTCTTCGTCAAGTTTTTAGACTGATCTGCAGCAAGCTTAACAATGGATGGCGCCAGCAGTCGGTTACCCTTTCGTGAAAGGCGGAACGCCTGCAAAACTAAAACCAGCTGATCGCACGATTTTTTAAGCCGTCGTGCCGCCCCTACAAAAGTGCCGCTATAGGCCTCCCGGGCCTACTTAGAAATCCGGCCCTGCGAATACGTCCTCCTGGCATATTTTGTGCGCGATGCTTGTGTCGACGCTCATCCAAACGTTGTTTGTAGAGTCGTATTTTATTTTCATCTACCTTTCACCGTAGGATTTAAAAAAAAAAACAATACCTCGCATCGAATCAACGTAGAAGTAAGGGTGCGTTTACGAAACGACTCGCCGTTCCATTCTCGCAGCTAGACGCGAGAAATGTCCGAAATTCCAACATGGCGGCGGTTTTAAGCTCTACCGGCTCGCAACGAAAACAGTTAATAACGTGAGTACGGAAGCGACCGCGAAAATTGTTTCCTCAGGAGGAATTATTGATTTTATTGTTACGGATTACACGACTGCAAGCGTTTACTCAATCAACGATGTCGGATTCAGCTAATCCAGGTATAGCGTTGTTACCATGACAATGACACCTTTACCATCGCAAGTAAATGTAAAGGCATAGCCAGTAAACTATCCGGCTTGACCTACAATATTAGGGAGGTAAGACAAAATTGCCTCCACAAGTGGGCCATTCCATTTCTTCGAGGGTCTGTTCGGGAATTGGCCAAGCTAAGCGCATCGGTGAAGTTTTCTACGGCGAGTCCCGCCATCTACTGCCAAATAGCGGCAACTGACAAAAGGCTTAGCAATTCACTAACGTAATCCCAGTAATCACCCGGAAAATAACTTACACATAGCCTACAAATAAATAAATTTCCGATTAGCCTTTTGCCACAAAGCTATTACATTTTCTCAACTGCACATGGCTCTTCACTAAATAGCGACATGTTCGTTTATCCAGAACGAAAGTGTTTCAAGGAAGAGTGGCCGCATTCTTTTGTACTGAAGGTGTCGCCCTCGGGTGACAGAAACGCATCAGTGGCGCTCTCGGCGCCCATATTGTCCAACCCAGTCTTCTATGCCATTTTTCATTCAAGATCCGGACGGTACAGTAGTACAGCCGGGTAAACATGCGCTAACCTTGGGAATGTTAGGTTTCTGTTAGTAGCTGCTAACTCAGTTTGACTTCCCAAATTTGTTACAAAAACCCGTCTCGCAAAATAACCCATCAACGTATTATTACATGCAGCGTGGATGTGTGTATAATCGAATCTGGCTCTTCGCCAACTGCTTTCAACGACACTTCCGTTATGTAGGCGGCGCGTCAGTCGAGAGCCGAGTTCTTGCTATCACGATTCATACAGCGCTGCTAACTGCAAAATGAACGGAGTTTCATGGAGATAGGGTCTTGAAGCTATGGCACCATCGGGTAGCAACTCCTACTGTTGCAGTGCAACAGCTCAAAGGGGATGTCGCCCAATATTGTAACCGTGTTTTTTCATTGTTGCAGCCGTACTGATAGCATAATCATAACCAAAGAAGAACGATCATTTTGGTAGGACCGGAAGCACCATACGCCATTTTTCACGTTACAAACTTACTTCCGGTTCATGCCAAGGATTAAACGAAGAAGGGGTCCACGTTGCAGGAGGTAGCCATGCCGGAGGAAGTGACCTCCCAGCTACTCCATCTGTGTGCAAATCCACTGGCCACGTCTTTCACATAAAACGGAAATGGAAACTTCTTTGCGGAAACGGAAACTCTATAAACGGAAACTCATAAAAAAAACTGAATCTCCGTTTATTATAGTTTTTTTTTTTTTTTACTTAAGTAAATGCTTTTTTTCGTCGGCTATAACAACGTAAACAGAGAGCTTTTATTTTCCTAAACGCCATTGTTTGTAAATCCAATAGTCACGTGCTTCCTAGAAGTACTCTGATTGGCTGTCCGGGCTACTTTGGCGGAAATGGGTCCTGTGACATCATACAACGGTGCGACTCAGTATATTCTTCGAAAAACAATATTACCAAACTCGTGCATGAACCATTATTCTCTAGTCGCTCCATCTTTGATCAGAACGTGTCTACGTCCTGCTTGCCCTCCAAGTTAGTACTACGGTGGGCTACATTGTTGATGACGTCACAAATTGCAGCGTTGTGTCCCCCTCTGTGTGTTGCCTTGGCTACAAAAGCGCCACTCGTAAAGACGTGAAGTTTTGCTCTATGATGCCACTCAAGCAAGTTTACACGTAAACCGTACCGTGTTAATTTGGCTGCTGCAACAGCTAACTGGGCAATGACAAATGTGAAAATTTTTAATGTAAACATTTAAAAACATGAAAGTCCTAAAAAAAAAAAAAAGGTATACAGATGAAGATAAGGACGATGCGACCTTTTGTACATTCGCAGCCCTATGAAAGTTGTAATATCCACCCAAAACCAAAACTGGTATAAGAGAAGAAGCCAAATTTCCAAAAAGGATGTGCCTTTGAAAGTAGTGGTATATATATCATTCAACCAGTGAAAGGCTGTCAAGGTTAGTCCTATTAGCTAAGTTAATTGCACCGAATAATACTCTGGACGTTAAATGAAAACTACTAGTCGGTGCGATTAACTTAGCTAATAGGATTAACCTTGGCGGCCTTTCCCTGGTTGAATGATATCACTGCCTTCAAAGGCCCATCCTTTTGGAAGCTTGACTGCTTCTCATATACCAGTTTTGCTTTTGGGAGGATTTTCATATCAATATGCTATACACATTTTTTGCCCTGATGTAAAAAATTATCCTTTTCCCCGATCCTTGCACTTTAATAATGAAAAAATCGCACAGACGATCATGAACGTTTTCCTTCCCTTTCCCATAATTAAATTACATCAGAGGGTGTCGGAATCTACAAAATGCATTTATTAGGAGGGGGAGGGCGTCGTCACTCCTTCGCACCAAACTGGATCCACCCTTGATACGCATCAATACAACGATCCACAATCTTTTCAGATCACTCAGTCTAATCATATAAAAGGAGCCTTTTCAGCTTTTCAACTTCTAGATGCAGCACCGTAGAATCTTCGAGCAATATAAAGAAAATAGCGATAAATAAAAAAAATGGAACAACGCTATTCGTAACGGCGCCGTGTTTTTCATAGTTAAAACGAGGTCACGTGACCAACATCAGCCTATTGGATGACGGAGAATCTGGAACGTGGATGCTGCGTTTAGAATATGAGCAACGCTATCGAAATGGTGAACAGGCGCCTTTAAAGCAACGATATGCACATAAAAAAAGCGCTTTCGTTTTATCAAGTTACCTGTCTTCTAAAACGAAATCGAAATTATTTATTAACTTCTATACTGTACAGTGTACATAACGCACAACAAAAGTAAAAGACCTACGTTTTAATACCGCAGAAATCAATAAATACGCAGAAATAGGCCTAACATGGAACTTTACAAACGCAGTGATGGACCAGGATAAACCAATGGAATCAAGAACTCCCAAAAAAAAATGGAGCACACCTATCCTGCAGGTATGTGTTGATGACAGGAACCTTATAAAATAGGCCTTGTAATCAGGAATCTATCAGTATTAATACCTTAAGCAAGCAAGGACTGATAGCGATGGCAAGCTCTGATTGGCTGTTGTGTTCCTACGTCATCTGCATCGGTCAATCAAAACGGGCGATATACGGTGATCGTTTAAGAGCTTGCGCATGATAAAGAAATATGAGCGCCATCTCATACCAAAACTGGAAACCACGAGGGAGAAGTGCAGATACGGCAACGCAGATTGTGAAAATAGCTTGCGCCTGACAAAGTAACAAGAGCGCCATCTCACATAATTTTAAATACACAGAATGCATTTCGGGTCCCTAAATGTATACCCCTTTCCACTGGGCAACGTATCTTTGCTTTGTTCTTTTTACTCTTTTTTTTTTATTGTTTCCTCAAGCTATTTTTAAGATTTTGATAAGCTTTTAAATTAATGATATATGATACCACACACAAATTGTTTTAAATCATTTTTGGATTGAATAACTTTTAGTCTTTATGTGTCGCATTAATGTACGCGATTTTTGTTTAGGCTTACTGTTAGTGACTAGTCAGTTCTTGCTTGTTCTGTTGCTCAAACAACAAAGCTTACACACAAACCGGAATGATTCTCGTATTTTAAAATCACAATTTATAATTTTCTAGGCTAGTGTCTTATAATTTTGCTTCGGCGATCTATTGGAATAATTAATTTTAATTTTTACCGCATTAGTCTATTAGATTTTAGATCTCATGGTAATTATTAGAAAATTAGTAGATGTTCACACAGATGAAACGCCATGATTATTGTATACGTGCGCAAAGCATCATATACGTTCTGGAAGAACGTAAATAAATGTCCCCACTATTCAACAGAAAATCTCCTAGACACCACATTTTAAAAAGGATTTTTAGTAAGGGACAGACTAACAGTAAGGAAATAGACCTTTGGGGCCGTACTTGATGTGGAGGATCGAGAAAAATGGTGTTGGGAGGAATATCCCTTTAACCCCATACTGCCCATCGTCCAACGTAATAGATAGCTAGCTACTAAAAGGCAAAAAACCTCGAGTTTTGGGAGGGGCTCCTGGGGACCCCAAACAGAGCGAGCAGCAACAGCCTAGTGGTCAGCATCCTCATCTCTAAACCAAGCGAATGCTGGCTCGAATCCTGCTACCGACCCACGTGGGACTTAAAAAAAATGTATCAAGTTCGGCAAAGTCATAGGCCACTAATCTGGCTAAATTCTATTTCTTTTTCCAAATCCTGCTTTGCAGTAATAAACCTGTTTTACAATACCTTTCACGTTAAGAGGACTCGTCCACAAATTCAACGCTTTCGAACCACTCACCTGTAAATGAGACAGAAAAACAAAACATTAGTTAAGAGCTTAAACACTTAGAAAATACTTCTTAAAATTCTTTAATTTTTTTTTGTCCTATCAGACATCTTCGTTTTTGCTTGATAAACAAACAAAAAAAACACAAAAAAACTTATTCATTGATAATGTTATTGCTTGATGAACAAAAATCCCCGTACTCATTAATAATGGAGTTTTTTCCCTCGAAACGTCGCTTAAAGACACATTGTCACCAACAACAAAATCGTACGAATCCACCGTGGTGCCATCTAGCGGCAGTGATATTGTTAACCTTTACAGCTGGCTCCCAGGTGCACGAAGAAGTACTCACATTTTCACTCAATAATTAAGGAGACACGTGGCTTGTTTGTTTTGTTAAAAGAACTAGCGCTAGCATGATTCGTCCTTCGCAAGCAAGTGCTAGACACATGGGCATGTTGTCCATCGCTCGAGCGTCGTATGGATACTATACATGTAATGAAGGTGGTGAAACCACCAAGAAGTATTTTTTAATAATCACTATTGTAACAGGGTGAACTGGCTGGCCAAGCGAGCCCCAGTCCATCTGTTACTATAGTCTGAAGGTCCCTAAGACCTTCACCCCTAGTACCTTGGTAGGCTAGTTAGGGGGGGGGGGGGTTATGTGGGAATTTCTACTTAGTTTTCAGCCTAAAATTAAACTAAACTAAACGAAACTATCTTGTATTTAATTACTATTTAGTTTAGCTTAGTTATGGAACGCATGGCGCTCTCTCTAAACTCGGATGGAACTAATAGGAACGAATGTAACACGTTTCTGTAGGGCAGTGACACAACGTAGCATTATTGTATATAACTCTATGGTGGAGTCAGTAACTGGGTTAGCTGCAAGGAGCACTGGAGGGCGAAAAGAAGGTCTTCTTACTGAAGCCAATGCTATTAGACTAGATTTCTTAAGGCTATAACGCGCTATTTTTGTTGGTGGAGAAAACAACGTTCTTTTAAGCCTAAGATATCCGCTCTCAAAGCACTGTCTTGACTAGAAGTTCCGTTGTTTTCCGTTACATTTTAATCTAGTGCACCTTGTAGCTATTACCTGCAAATGGTGTCTCGTAGCCAATATGACGTCACTTGACGCTGCTGTATAGGGACTTTTTAGAGTTACAAATTCTCCTCTCCCAACCCTATAAATTTTTGATTATACGTATGTATAGATGCTGCACCCGTGCGAAGCGCGAACGACGGGCGATAAACCCCTGTGGTGCTAGATACCGCTTGAAGTTGCTAGATTCTGCAGACTTTCATCCGGTGAAAACCTGCCTTTAATTTAGTTTTTGTCTTTTACACGGTCTGTTTTTTTTTTTTAATGGCCTACAACTGCGGGGTTTACGCGTTCCTGCTCAATGCATCAGCATGACACATCTACGTGCAATCCACATTGCATCTCGTATAAATCAGTGGTGACTAGAACGGCCAGACAAGACGAAAACAAAACGTAATACATACAACTTGAGATCATTGCATGACATTTAAAACTAATTTGTCACGATGGAGCAAGAGTGGCGATGTTCAAACAAGTGGGCCACCGGCCGAGTTGAAAACAAAGAATGCTTTGTTTCAATTGGAATTCCATTTCAAATGTAGTGTCTGTGAGTCAAGTCTGCGGGGGCGGACCGTGGAAAAAAGACGAGATACAAGAACAAGTTACTTCTCCTTGACCCGGTGCCCTATCAAATTACACATTAAAAAAAAATAAAACAAGCTTGACGTTACATCAACGACAACAGTGAATGAGTTGAACAGCTTCAACCATTACGAATCGAGTTACTTCCCACGACGGAATCGGTAACTGTAGATTCGGGGTTGTTTTTAAATGGCCGCCATTTAAAACACAATCGGCTTACATAATGCTCTAGATTTACGGGGATCGCTAACCCCAGCGTTTCTGTTCCTGGAAGCAGATAAGCAAAACAAGAGTATGGTGCACGATTAACGTCAAACTGCGTCTGCATAAACGTGATTGACGAAAAGTGTCATGCGTAATATTGACGTTGACTGTACACCATACTCGTGCTCCGCTAACGCATCTTGGGAACCGAAGGGACTTGGTATCTGAAAAACTGTATAGAGTAGTGACATTCGCCGCCATATTGGCACCAGTATGGGTTTTGGAGGGCATAACTACAAGGTGCACTGCATAAAAACGGAGGGAAAAACAACGGAAGAGCGGATTTCTTAGGCTTAAAATATCGTTGTTTTCTTCAACAACAAAAATAGCGCGTTTTAGGTATAAGAAATCACTCTTCACAACATCGGCTTCAGTATGACGCCCTTCTGTTTCTCTCTGAAGTCCCCCTTGCAGCTAACCCATTAAGGCTCAAGCATATAGAGTTATATACAATAATACTACGTCGTGTCACTGCTCTATACAGGAAAATTCAGTTTTCACTGAGCTGCGTAATTCGGACGAAAGCTACGGTGTAAACTTTTTTTCCCTCGGTTGTTTTAAACATTTATCACAATTTAATCAAATAATAAATCACGTCGTTCAAATAACAGAGAGAAAAAAATCATTTACGAATCAATATAAAGTCTGGCGGAACCCGCGGGTTTTTTTTTTTTTTTTTTTGTCGTCAGTCTCATCGCAGTCTTTCATCTAATCATTATTTAAAGAAGATAGGGCGGAAATGTCGAAGCTATTTTATGGCCTGATAATGCAGAGCTAATAGCAGAAAGGGAGACGCTCATTTACTGATATTAGCCGATAATCACGCGATGAGTCACACAGAACAAAGTCGGCCAAAACAGTCCAACTATTAAACAGACTCTCAAATCACACCCTTTAAAGGAAAATTCCAGAGATTAAAAACAATTTTTTTTTATTGAAAATTAATTTCTATGAAGGCCAAAGTCATCCAAGGTGGACTAATGGTAGTGTAGGCCAGGGAACGCTGAGCAAATCGAGCAGCATATCGTCAGTGGCGTAACAAAGTGTCTCTGGGCCCATAGGCAAAATTTATGGTCGGGCCCTCCCCAATTTATTGCCGCCCCCCTCCCCACCTTAAAAAAATATTTGACCTTTTCGACGGTCTTGGTCCAAATGACACACATACTTTACATTTTTGGTTTACGTTACGCAAACATCCAACAACTTTTCAGCTGGAAAAAATACTTCGTAATACAAACAAACAATAATTTTTGAAAAAATTTATAAAAAACCATGTTTGTGTGGTATTTTAATCATACCATTTAAGCCTATTTAACTATCAAATTATTATAAGCTTTGCGAAGTAGCTGCATCATTACAGTTGTTAAATGGGATCTTGGACTTGCTTATAACATATTGCACTTTGAACATAAGTCGTTTACATACCATAGTTAATTCACTACTTGAGACTTTAAAATAGCCATGCTTTTCTCATTTCAGAAATCTCAATGATGTTGTCCATTTCCATATTTCGATGTCTGTCGGGTCCCGAGTTGCAGGGGCCCGTAAGCGATGCTTACCTAGCCTACCTGTACGTTACGCCACTGCATATCATAATGGTCAGGGTCGTCGTATTGATTTAAACCAATTGAATACGGATGCAAATCTATTTACGTTGCATTTTTGACTTAAATGTCAGAATGCCTGAGTAGGGAATTGAACCCACGACCTTTGAAACCAAGGCTGAAGTCCTACCGCTTAGCCATACTGACACGGCTTAGCGGGTGACTTTGGCGTTTGGTTTCAAAGGTCGTGGATTCAGTTCCACGCTCAGTTTTTGACATATAAGTCCAAAAGGCAGCGTAAATAGGTTTGCATCCCTTATCGAGTATTTCTTATCTTCCAACCCCACCCCCTCCCCAACCTTCACCAATGTCGGTCGCCACTCGCCAAACGGCGAGGAAAATTCAGCAGTTGGCGACTCGGTTTTTAGAGCTACTCGCCAAAATGGCGACTGATTAACAAACCCTGATGCTTAAATTGTCATATCTCGGGAACCGTATTAGCTAGAAACAAGCGGTTTGCGGCGTTGCGTGCAGAATTACTAGGGCTACAATGTTGCTAGCCACTTTAGGTGATTGGAGGCTTAGATTAATGCAAACAATATTTCAGCATAAAGCAGTAGCACAACTGCTAAAATTGTTTCTACATGGCGAGGAGGTAATGGACAATGGCGAGTGCATTTTAATGCCTACCGGCCAAATGGCGAGTGCCACACAATTCACATTCGTGAAGGTTGCCCCTCCCAAAGAGAGAAAAATTATTTCCATTTTGAAGCTGAACAAAGAAGTACGAAATTTGAGAAATTAAGAAATTTCTCAAAATAAGCTTCTTAAAAGCATGAAAAATCACTGACATTGTTAAAAATGCGTAAGCTTTCGGACCCATTTTTTTCCCCTTCCAAAGAAATTTCATGGGTGCGCCACTGCGAAAAGCTACGAGCAAAAAGACGGAATTTTTTATTTTTCGTCGGAATTTTTTGCTACCACGTTGGTTTTCCACCAACTTCCTGTTTACAATGTTTGGGGAATTTCGATATATACTCTACATACATTTTTAAAACAACTTCCGCTAAAATTCTGCCACTGCAAAACTCCATTTTGACATTCCTACTGCAGGTTTTAATCCGTGAGAGTGCAAGAGAGCTGACGTCAGCAACCTTTGTCCACACGATCAGTGGAGCGCCACTGAGGCAGAACGCACTTGCGTTACGAAAAAGAAACCTTTATCCCGCGAAGATCTCGCAGACAAATAGCGCACGACCGGGGTAACCCTACTCACACGAGTTCTTGTAACTCCTCGCTTCATTCCAGAGGGATGCTGCTGTGGAAGGGAGGCGCCGCAAGACAAGAACAGGAACGCTGACTCACTCCCACCAACTTAACCTTTCCATGACTTAAGGTTAACTACAGCTTGGACAATTAAGGCCACTTTAAAGCCATTCAACAGCTCTTCAACATCGAAAGCAGTTACACAACCATTATAAAAATAAAGTTTATGTACTACTCCTGCCATGACAGTTTTAACTCCGGAATCTTTCTTTAAAGGATGATGGTCATCCATAGTCCGGAGGTGACTGGTTGACAGGCCATCACAATTTTATTACCATTTCTTCCTGTCATTACCCTGAATATAAGATGAAAAGTGAAGCTAAATTTTAACTTGCAGAGCTATAAAACTCTGCTTAGTGCTTTTCCGGGTTACTCATATTTGTGACAACACGAGGGCTGACATTAGAGATAAAAGTTCAGCGTTTTTACCCAGTTCGATCTCGAAGACACGTAGCTTTTAGAGGTATGTCGTGCTCCCAGCCGAAGCCATGGCAAAAGGGACCCTTGTCCGAAGTATAGTTCCAATCGGAAATCCCTAGAATCCTTTACATGCCACAATTGACACGAGCAAGAGGCATAACAGGCCCTTCTCTTCCCGATAATGCCAGGGATGCGTGAGGTCAGGCTCGACCTAGGGACGGGGGACCTCGTAGCAACCGGTGGAGCACTGTTTCATGGTTTAGGGATAAACCGAATAGAAAATTTGCCGAATACCGAATATACAACCGATGCTTAACTTGCCGAATACCGAATATATAACAGTTCAACTGCCGAATACCGAATATTCTACACCAAACAATTTACATATTCAGCCGAAAACCGAATTATTCGGCCCTAATGCCGAATAGCACCATAGGAATAACGCCAAATATCGAATAACGCCAAATACGCCGAATATCAAATCAAACACATTTGATTATTTTTCCATCTTTTGTGAATGTCAGAAGGCAACTCCTCACAAATCAAAAACTAAATGCTTAGCTAAACGTTCTTACATTACTGTAACACAATTGCATAAATATATATACTTAAAAAATCTTCAGCCGAATACCAACAAATCTTAGCACTGTTCGGCAGAATATCGAATATCACAAATCGGCAGTATTTATAATACTCCGAGTGTTTCTATGAAATCAATAATTTGCGCGTTTTAGCACGACAATTCTTTCTATACTTAACATCCCAAGACCGACGGATCGAGTAAGATTTGCTCTAAATGAGTTGAGTGCTAAAACCCACAAATTATAAATGTCACAAGTTAGTGCGAGAAGTTTGGTTTTCTTTCCTCAAAACGATTCTTACTAGATTCGACATCAAATTGTATTAATAGTCAATGTTTTAACACAACATTTTGAGTATACTAGCCGCTCCATCGATGTTTACGATTTCTTTGACGTTTACCATTTTACGATGTTTAGAATTTGCGATATTTTGCGTAGCAGTGCTAGCCCCATCACATTTTCTCATCCAACCTGTAATTTCGTTTGCTACGGCATTGGTATTTCGTAATATGTATACGCCCAAACCTCATTTTTACGCCACTGATTCACGAAGTCAAGCGTATACCCTGACGACAAGCATTGGTGTAAAACGACGGAATTTCAACAGCGTTCCCGGATTGGGATAGCAAAGTGAGCCATATCATCAGGTTGGGTGAAGGCCGGGTACTAACCAAGACGGGAAGGCGGACGAATCCAACGTTGTTCTGAAGGATGATGACAACCAGGGTCTCGAGGTATACTTTATTCCACATTATGTTTTCAGAAAACTGACTGTATGACACCACGTTTTCTTCCACTACGAGTGCAAAAAAGCCATAAACATCCCATTCGTAAATTCTAACAGTAACTGTGTGGAGTTTACAAGTATGATTTCCACATGTTTTTGTACGCTTAGTGCAAGGAAACGAGTAATCATCCTTTCAGTTTTCTGAAAACATAATGTGGAACAAAGTATGGACAGCTCCAGAAAGGCCTCGTTCTTCAAAGCGTACTTTACAATCGGAAGCGACGTTCCAGATTTCACATTGGAGGAAGCCTCAACCACGACGTTGCATGGTGCCCAAAATTCGTCACCACCAAATGTACAGACTACCGGAATATCAACGTCACCTATGTCAAGGGGCGGCATGGACGGATGTTATGTGTACAGATGCGCTACCAGAAAAAGAGTGATTTTTCGGTGCTACCTTGTTTTACAATCATTTGTAGAAATAAGGAACTGTAATCATGGGGTGTAGGCATAGCAGCCGCTTCAGATGCAATACAGATATCTGTATCACAAACACCCAACACCACTTGTACTTCCAATAGAACGATGATGACGCAAAACGTCGTTTTTTACCCTAATGTGGGTTATCCCAGACGGGCCTCTAGATGTAGAATGGTTACGGTTGAGAGTGATTGAGGAAACACAGAACTGTATTTTAGGCCCCAGTTCACCCTCTTCCTCACTGTCCTCTTGCATCGACTACGGTGAACCAGACTACGTTGACATCTTGATGGCGTTTTGGAAAAGGTTCCACGGCATCTTTAAGCTGTCGATAATACCTGTTTTGGCCAGTTCGTCCTTGGGGTTCCCTTGAACAGAGCACGTCCACACACCATCGTGTGTGTGTGGGGCGTCTGATCACAATGGCTCTTCAACTTCGCCTTTTATAGGTGACAGGTACAACTGCCGTGATGAGTAGCTGCCACACGAATTGTGCAAGACAGCCGCATTTGGCTACTAATGCACCTTTAACTCTGCCTAGTGATGCTGCCTTATGGGTTTGCTGCCTAGTAATGCCCTGACCTGGGTTATCACGTAGTCCAGGCCGTCACAAAAGTCTGACGATTAACGAAGGTAATGTCATTACCCTAAATGGACATAACTTGATACAAACAAACAGCTTACCCTAAGAGAGACATACTGTCAAGATCTTTGGTTTGTTTGTTGGTGACCAATCAGTGACAAGTAAAGCTTCGATCTGTGTAATTACTGAAGCAGAAAGAACCGTTGTGGTCTTTTCAGTGGAAGTCGAATGTGGTGGTCGTTTTGCGGAAAAAAAACAAAAATTCTCAAATAAAAGTATGCTTTAAACTGGTTAAACAAATCCGTAAATGCGGTGAGATACTAAGATTGACGTACCAAGCTTCTCCAACAGACTAAGCGATGATGACATTTGGCACATAAAGGGTTTTAAGGATTAAGGAGCTTAATTCTAAGAAACATATACACAACGGTTTCGCAGGTAAGTACTGTGTACGCGGCCCATCTTGGGTCTTACAGGTATTGTGGCTACTTCTTCCAGGAGAGGTCAGCTTTAATCGACGTTCGCCATTGTTTTTGTAGCCATCTTGGATATCAACAAGGCACTCTGCTGCCAAAAACATACAAATGATTATCTGTGTCGTTGTGGGGCGAACTAATGATAGGCCGCGGATCTGCAGAATCCCGTTTTGCAGAATTTTTTTTTTTTTTTTCAAAATGACGTGCCACGTTCGCAGCAACTAAACATATAACATCAGAAACCGCAACTAATCCCAAATTCCTTCCAATTAGAAATGCATCTTTAACTTCTCCAATGTTACAGTTTTAAAGCAAATTTTGATTCGGCGAAATATGTATTTCAAGACTTGCTGGAGTGAAATGTGATAACTGGGTAGGACTTGGCAGGTGTTGTACAGGTGGGGAGGGGGTGGGGGATGCTTACTCATTTTTTGTGTGCCACAGTATGTTAATCTCTGTAGAGGCATAATTGTCTTTGGCTATTCGTGGTGAACACTATTTAAAAAAAATAGGAAAAACTGATGGCTGCTTTTAATTGCAACTATGATGGTCGCTTTTAATTGTAACTACTTTTTAATCCTTTAAACAAATACACCATCCGCATCAAAGGGAGTATGCGACGTGAACAACTACTTTTTATATAACAATAAACTGATTAATACGTGTATATATATACGTATATATATATATGTATATATCTCAAAAGCCGCGCCAAGGCTACGAGTCTAGAAATTAAAAAAGAAAATCAGCACATGTTGATATGGAATCGTATTATTGAGCCAAGAGCTGTCGGTCGGTTATATAGCGCCCTGTTATTATTAAGTCTTAACGCCATCAAAATCCATCATCTTTTGAACCCTGAACAAAGCTGTTTGTGTATCCTTGGGGGCGAAAGCATTACAATGCAACGCCATACTTTTACAATGAGATAAGTTCTGAAATGGGACAAAGTTCTGAGGGACACACGGGGAATCTTTGCCCGATACGTCAAAGGCGCAGAACATGGCCTAAGCCAAAATTTGAAAACTGCTTGTTGTCATCTGAAAGCCATTCCAAGGCATTGTTCAGGTAGTCACATTGTCTTTACTTTAAGCCGCAAAACAATGCAGCGTGGCTGTGTGAAAAGCCATTAATCATCGCCCGAGCCACGCAGCAAATCATCGATCAAAACTAGTTAGCAATTCCCAAACCCAGAAACTCCTTCTTGATCGTTTTTCACGGTGCAAGGAGAAAAATGGTGCGAGGGTGCTATAACCATTTGTGAAATATAACTAGATAAGCTGAAGAGTCGGTTGATGTGGAAGAAAAGGCAAGGTCTTGTGTCATACGCATGCATAAAAAAAAATGTCGGTAAAGTCGAAAAAGGGCAAAATCGATGGCTCCACGAGGCAAGATAGGGGCCTGTCGAAAAATGAATGGCGCCATTTTCGGGCGGCGACAATGCAGGATAATCCACAAAGCCATTGTTGCTGAAAGTAATGTTAATGGAGTCTGTATCTTAGGGACCAACCGTTATTCATGGTTGGGTGGGGAAGGGGGGGGGGGGGGGGTAGAAAAGGAAGTGGAAATGAAACCACCAAATTTTAAACGACCCTCCCCACCAAAAATACTGCTGAAAAAACGACCCCCCCCCCCGGCTCAAAGTCCAAAAATAATGTGAACCCCTCACCCCGGCAAAAGTAAGCTTTTCTTATGCCATTTCAGGTTTGTAGACGACTTCCTCAGAACTTATAAAAAAATAACATTTCGTATCGACAGGTTCCAAATCAATACGTGGCAAACGAGTCATGACTTACACCATGTCCAGGCACAGCCACCTACAGTAAACTCCGGATCAGATCAAGACAAATTAGGCGCGTAAAATCAACCATTGACATAGAAGGAAGCGCCAGTTTGCTAGGTGCTGCCATCTCTACTCCAAGCGGCGAAATTTCAAACTAAACGGAAGGGGTTCCAAATTCTGTCAACCGATGACGCCACTTGGCAAACTTGTCGCGTCGGTATTTGTCGCGCCTTCTAGCGGAGCATTGTGGAAGGCAGGGCTGATCCGGCCTTTACTGAAGGTGTGTGTTGTCCAGGCCCTTCACATCGTTAACAGGTATACTATACGGTGCGAAACCGTTTTTAAGACAGTGGTTTCAAAGAACTATTCACCGAACGCCTCACGGTTAAGGGGAAAATAAAATAAGGTATTATTTTAAATAATTACTTTTTACTGAAAAGTTGTGCCAAACAAATATTAATTTCTAAAAA
>JAHWFP010111876.1:5665-21873 GCA_023313725.1 Lithobius niger
ATAATAGGGGGGGGGGGGGAGAAGGACGATGGCCCAAGTCAAACCAACAAAGACTATCTTCGTAAACTACTTAATAATAAGATTTTTTCATATTCCAGATCGTCTCTCTCTTTGCTTTGTTGGCTGTGGCTTGTGCTACACCAGGCAATATTGGCGTGGGTTATGCCGCTGCCCCTGCAGTCTATGCCACCCCTGCCATTGTAGCAGCACCAGCTGTTCATGCCATCACTGGAACCAATGCCCGTGAAATCATCCGTTCTCAAGATGTAAGTCATATTATAAACAATGACATTACTTAACATTTGTTGAAATTTATTTTTTATTTTTGACTTCTCTAACATTATTAAAATATAATTGAGAATTAATTGCTGCTGAAAGCTAGTCAAGACCATAATTTTCAGGACAATTTCTGTTACCTGCAACGACATTTCGCATAGATTCCAAGTCATTTACTTGCTTAGCTACTTTTTCGTTGTCAGGCCTATTTTCCCTTAATGCATTGACATTTTCAAAATATTTTGCCCACCATTAAATAAGTAAATAAATAAATAAAACTATGGTTAAAAAAAACACTTTAAAAAAGAACCAGAAAGGGCGTATTGTGTTTTTCTGTTATCACCTAAAGGAGGAATGATTTTTGTTTTGGGTATTGCTTTACCATGGTTATGGTATTGTAAAATAACAAAATAACAATTTAAAAACACACACCTTAGCAATTAGCGCTATGAACAATACTTATTGCAAAACGGTACATGGTATCACCTTTTCCTATTTTCTACGGGCGATTTGTGTTTTGTTGAACAGGAACTGTGGTGTTGTTTTTATAATCTTGACAAAGCTAAGCATTTATAAAAAATAAAAAAAAGTAATGGTGCATGAACTCCTATCAGCAGTAAAAAAAACAATAAAAAAAAGTAACTGTGATTTCTAAACTCTTTACGACCTCACCCTTGCACCCAAGTGTATAGCACGATCTTTACAGGGTGTCAGTTTCTGCAGTGTGAGCAGTATTCCTTATTTCTTTGATCTCATCACACGATTTTTTTCTTCTTTAGGGTTTCGGCAACTATGCTTCCTCCTATGCTGTTAACGATGGTTTGACTGGTGACCACAAGTCAATCGGCGAACAAGGAGGACCCGGATACCGTGCAGGCGCTGTCAGCCAATTGGACCCCAATGGTTATACCCGTCATACCAACTACGTTTCCGACGCTTTCGGCACCCGTCAAGCCATCACCGGAAGTGAATTCGGTCTCTACGTCAATGCTAAGGATCACTCCATCCACCCCACTGGTGCCGTCGCTGCCATTGCTGCCCCAGCAGTAGCTGCATATGGTGCCTATGGTTACGGTGCTTCTCCCCTCGCTCATGGAGCCTACGGTTATGGTGCTGCTTCCCTTGCTCATGGAGCCTACGGTTATGGTGCTGCTTCCCTTGCTCATGGAGCCTATGGTTACGGTGCTGCTTCCCTTGCTCATGGAGCCTATGGTTATGGTGCTGCTTCCCTCGCCTATGGTGCCCATGGTGCCCACGTCAAGCACATCTTCTAAGAACTTTGAATCTTAATGTTCGTAAATGAGGGCCTACAGTGCACAATATGTTAACTTATTGATAACTCAACTGTGTAAAAATCTACAACAGGATAAGTAAAAGCTGATGAAAGTACGAGATGTTGTTCAATAAAGATTTGTTAATGGTATTCTATGTTTTCTTTATTGGCGTTTCAATTTATAAACAACCAGTCCTCATAACATTAAATGAACTTTAAATCATACTTGTTGCACTTTCAGTATACACAGTATGTGTATGTAGGCAATGACACCGCTTTCTCCTGAACTCCTAACATTTCAAAACAATAAGTAAAACAATAAACATAAATCGCTGTAGATCACATAGGGAATACATAAATAGTCCATGGTCCAGACACTTTATCGGTACCAGTCAAGGTGGCAAAATATCCCCTATGCCACATGATACCTCATGTAGTACTTAACAAATCGTAATATGATAACCTTTGATATGGAGCAGCTGAATGGGTCAAATTTCGGTCAAAATGTCAAATTTACTAACTTTTTATTTTTTAATGCATACTACTAAAAATAACTACTGCAACAAATGAATGCATGTAGGTTTTGAGTGGGTCAGACAAGCTGTCTGTCTGCTTCGAGCTAGCAGTTCGCGTGTCTAATCATTTGGAATATACGGTAATTAAAAAACTGAAATTTTTTCCTCTGCAAGCTCGGAATTCTGGGGACCTCGTTTGAGCGCCCCCCTGCCTTGCGGGAGCTGCTGGGGCTACACCTACGGCCCTGCGGACGGCCACAAATGGTCCAAGACGGTAAAGTTCATCAGCCTGAGAAGACATGTTTCAAAAGTAATGAGACGTGAAGACAGAGGTGCTTCGCCACTACTCAGCTTCATGGATGTCGGAAATGGGGATGTTAATGTGGAAGGCCCAGGATGTGGAGATGGCTCGAAGTTTGTGGGCGGTAACTCGAACGTTACTAGTGGTGTAGGTAATCTCCAGGATGTGGTATGGTGTTGACTATGACGGTTTTAATCCAACTTAAAGTCATACGAGCAGAGGTTTCGTCGGACGTCAGACATAGCAGACGTCACAACAATGGGCCAGGCTATCAAGGGCCTTCAAGATGGACCTTTGAAGATGAGATTAACTCACATTTTTACGACAATAACTTGCAAGAAACGTAACATGCTGAACTGATGAAACGGCTCAGAGACTCCGGAACACTTGGATTAGTTACACCGCCAGAATGTGTGGATCCAACAACAGTGGCAAGGCAATCAACGTAAAGAAAATGAGGAAAATAATGACCTATCAACAGCTCACTCAAACTTCTGGCAGTGCAGGAACACGGAACAACATGGAACATAGCAACATGGAACGTCAAGAAGAAAGAAATGACTTCAACATTCATAGAATGTTCCTCAAAAACAGATTCTACTTCTTTGCCATTTGTGTACCCTTTTGTATGCAAAAACATTGTTTTGCACACAGATATTGTTATCAGGGTGTAAGCAAATGTACAACTGCGTCTCGATGGTGCAGTGATCGTGGCTTTCCTATTTTGCTGTGAAACATTGCGCACAGTCCACCCATGACGTCTATTGTACAACACGTCATTTGCTCAAAAGTTTGCCAAATATCCTGACGTTGCCGTTCTGTCTTTCTTTACACTTTTGCCTGCATTTGTTGTCATAAGGTGGCAACATACGATGGTTTTTCTTTCGTTCCTGTGTCCGTTCTTACGGAGTCTGGTCTCTTCTTTTCGGCCAACCTTTTACGTCTTTTTGGAGAATTTGACAGTTCGTTGTGAGAATTAAGTTTCGCTCAGAACGAATCACGGGCGTGTTTGCAGGAGTTTCACTGTCGGAAGTTAATAATCTTCATGAGTTTCTAGGGGGTTGGTTTTGTTTAATTCAGTCCAGTTTTCTGTCCGGATTTCTTGACACTTCTGGTGTGTATTCTTGGAGGACCTCTCGTTCTACAACAATAAAACTAAACTGATGAACAAGAAATTTTTTTCTTCCAAAGTAAGTTTGTGTTCCTCTTGTCATTGTTAGAAAAAGAAAAATTTCATGTATGTTTACCTTGGTCTTCTCGTTTTGTGGATTGGGCGTTTGGTACCATAGCACATAGTGGTTGGCGAGAATTACGTGGTTCATCACGTCCACATGCTTGCTCACTCGGATGGTATGGTTCATCCATCGCCAAGTCATGATAAGGCGGCAAAATAACTAAAGAACATGTATCTGAAGAAATGCGTAGATAATAATTGGTATTGTTAGTAATGATCGGTTACAGAGAGCAGCTTTTGGATAGTGGGTTATTAGTAGGTTTAATAATTACTAGGATAGAGCAAACACGAAATAGGGGAACTTAAGCAATAAACATATGATAAACCCACAAAATTGGTGAGTCGTTAACCAGGACCTATACCCAAAAAAAATGAAGGCCAAGTTAAGCAATAAAAATCTGAGAAAGCCTCCTATCAACACAGACTCGTCATTAACTAAGGCCTAAAACAAAAACCAAATAAGGAAGTTAAACAATAATTTTGGGGGATTTTTGGCCCCCCCCCCCCCCCCAACATAGATTAGTCATTAACTAGGGTAATATGAGTGGTAAGTTAATTAATACAAATCGCATATTCAAAAGGGTCAAAGGGTTTTAGCGAGCGTTAACCGCACTCGGTCATCTGCCCGACGAAGCCCGAAGGCCCTATGTCTGCAACACCCGGAATGGATTCTCAGGAGGTCACCCACCCAAGTACCAATCGGGGCCAATGCTGCTTAACTTCGGTGATCTGACGAGAACCGGTGTTTCCAGCACTGCAAGGCCGCAGACATGCGAATTTACGTCGCAAATATGCGACGTAAATCGCATATTTACATCGTTTGCAACAATGCCGAAGAAGTATAAAGAGCATAACCTTCGAGGCATTGTTGCAACCCAAACAACCCATATGATGTAACCCATACTTGATTGTTACCAGTACTTGCTGGCTCATTGTTGCTCATTGTTGCACTTGCTGGCTCTTTAGAACGCATTGGTTCAGCAATAATGACTGACGGCTTGAGTCAGTGCTTTGTTATCTACTGATTCCTAAGACGACGGAATGTCGTTAGCAATGGCGGCGGACGTCGACGCTTTACTAAGGGATCTGCTATTGCATCGTGTGATATCTAGCAATGATATTAACATGGGGAAAGTAACCAAGAAGGTTTTTGAAGAGGTAATGAAAGAGGCTAATAGTAGAGAATTCCGATGAGAAACGTACGGCAAGATGGAGTGAGAATTGAACATGAACAGCCAACTAATGAACATTGCAACAACAATTGCGATCCTGACAATGTAACTGTTATGCAAGCAGGGCGCAGCGGTAAGCAAGATGCACTCAACACCGTGAGGGAGCTCTTCAGCTCAGTGGTAAGCAACACCTCTCAGGAGGAAGAAGAATTATCTGATCACATGGAAGAACGTTCAGAGAATATCCAGAGCCTGCGCCGTTTATACGAAGGCAGTTTGTCCAACATTCGTGTGAAGAAGTCAGTTGTGTTTTGGTGCCAACAAGATGGTCGGCCTTATTCTATGTATCAAATTCATGAAGCTGCGAAGAGTGTCACAGGGCGTGGGGAAATTGAAGCTATCTGAGCTTTGAGAACAGGGAATGTATACGAAGTAGTGGTGAAATCCGTTGTAGCCAAGCAACGTCTCTTGGCTGCTGATATAGAGATCAACGGCAGTAGAGTCGCGATATACATTGTGTTCGGAAATTGGTGTCAAATATTTTGAGGGTCCGCTGTGTGATCAAAGATAAGAAGAAAAAGTCCCATAAACATGGGTCCGGAAATGCACCAGTCTTTAGTTACAGCCACCCCCAGGTTTGGGGTAAACAGTTCTTAAATACCTCGTAATGATTCACCGTTTCCATTCCAAACTCAGGATATGTGCCATATCATACCTGGTATTTCAGTACTTCATAATACAGTATTGGGTCGCACAACTTATCAGAGGGAGAGGTAATTTTCTTATGTTTATAGGACTTTTTCTTCTTATCTTTGATCACACAGCGGACCCTCAAATATTTGACACCAATTTCCGAACACCCTGTATATAATCTGAGCGACCAGTGTATCACTGCCTACAGAAATTAGTTATGCCATCAGCGGGTTTGCAAAGCTTGAGAGTCACACATATGAAAAAATAATAAGTCGAGGAAGAGTTATATGTGACACGGGCATCAGGGCTGTAGCTCTCTCGCTGCTGGATCTCAAAACGATTGAAGGTATACCGGATGTTATACATGTAAGGGGTGTACCAGCTCTTATTACAAATCACTGAACGTCCTGGGCCCCCCCCCCCCCCCCCTCCGGTGCCTTGGCTGCAAGCTGCGTGGCCACTTCCGGCAGATGTGCACGAGCGTGGCCTGCACAGGCTGCAGCGGCTACAAGGATCCCAAAGACTTGTGTATTAACTTCCAGGAAAATAAGCGCAACATGTAACGCAACAGACGAATGAGTCAGGGAGAAACACCAAAGATGTGCCCCCTCCTCTGGAACGGATGACCATGAGCAAAGGTGCTCCAAACAACGTTACGCTTTTGTCTCAAGAAGCGCACATACAATAGAATGATACGCCATGTGAAAGTGATAAAATTGGAGAAATCAGTGACGACGACGGCTCCAAATGGCTTAAACCACCGGCCAAGAGGAAGAATAAGGGCTCTAAAAGGTGCAGGAGCCAAGAAGATTCGGAAGTTGTAGGCGAAATGAGTGATGTAGGTGAAACACCACACAGCGGGGGAAAAAAATGACCCAGTGACCCAGTGTGTTTCCGTGAGTACAAGTGATGAGGCTGCAAATCAGGTAGATTCGAGTGCACAAAGTGTAACTAACATAACAAGTGCAAAAACAATAGTGATATTCAGTATTAAAGTGTGCGTAGTATAGAGAATAGTGATTGCATTCAAATGGACACCCAACTCAGAAATGCCTTTAACCGGGAGATGAGTAATTGCAGTCCGAAATTTGGTTAATCATTTGCCTTGTTTAGTTTATGCTCTTGGAATGCATACAGTTTGTGCAATAAAATTCATGAAGTGAAAAACCTTTCGCAACATGCTGATATAATAGGGGTGCAAGAAACAGGGGATGTCTCGGGTTTAAATGCAGTTGCTCTCCGAGCAGATTGCATCTCGTCGGGCCCAAATTCGAAAATTAGAATTATAGTTAAGTGGAAGGTCCCATATTTAGCATGCTCAATGGTCGCTGTCCCAGGTGTAGATGCTTGCTGTATAAAGGTGTGGATGGCTAATCAATGGACCACAATTGTCTTCCTGCATGCAACAGGAAATCTGTCTGTTCTAAATTGGGTGAAGTGGTTACGGCAATTCTCCACTCCTTGCATCATTGGCGGGGACTTCAACATGCACCATTATGACTGGGGCTCGTTGAAGATCGACACCAAGAGCCGCAAATGAGCGAATGCAAATAACAGTCTCGGTCTGGGCATCATCCGGAATGGCACTCCATCGTTTGTGAGGTGGCAGAATGGAGTTGTGCAGGAATCAGTGTTGGACTTCTTCCTGTGCAGTCCACGGCTGACTGCATTGTTCTGCTTCTCTGTCTCCGATGATCAAGGAGGGGGTGATCACTTCCCTGTTTTCCTTAGGCCAATTAAAGATGGTAACGGTGTTAGGTTAGATGGATCCCCTTGTTCAACACGCCCATAGTAGATAACAGTATCCTGACCGAGTGGTTCAAGGAGAATGTTCAGTGGGCGAAACGACAGTCACACTGTCCAATAGTGTCCTATGGTAGGACCAATCTACCATAGTGAACTGCGATGTGCATGGTTGCTGTGTGTGCAGAGCATTCAGGCAGTGGAAGCGTGATCCATGTGTAGAGAAGTGTTTAATTTATAGAGCTATTGTCAAGGAGTCGGCCTTTATTATTAGGTCTGAGAAAAAAAGATTACGGAAACAGGCTGTGCGGTAGAGTCACATCTGCGGGGTCTCTTGCCCTCGCCTGGCGTGCCTTGCCATAGCAAGATGACAGATTTTTTTCAGCCATGAGTATTTGATCAACAGCAACCTGGGAGTGCTGTGTTGCGAGGTGAAAGCATGGTCAATACCTTTAACAAAAGATTTGCCAGCATCTATGCGCTCCCTAGTGGCATAGACCCACCACACATGCAGCACAGCACGCGTCTGCAGGTGACCGACATGGCTTTAGAGCGAATGGAATTGAGGCTGCGATTTCTAAGTGCAAGGGGTGCAGCACTATGGAAATTGATCAGGTTTCGTACGTAAATCATCACTCCCTTTCTGAGGAAGCGCGTTGTGAGTTGATGCGTCTGTTACAGCAGATCTTTAGCGGTAGTTTGTTGCCACCTTCTAGAATGTTCACTGTCTTAGTGCTGGTCCACAAACGAGGCAGTGATAGGTCAAACCTAATGAATTACAGACCAATTGCATTGCTGTCCTTCCTGCGCAAGGTATATGAGGGGGTTCTTGTCGCACGGTTAGCATGGCATCTAGAGTATCATGACTGCCTATCACCAGTTCAGTTCGGCTACAGGACAAACAGAAGTGCACAGGATGCAATTCTGTTTCTCCTTTCGAGTATCCGAGAGGCGTGGGTGCACAGCCTAAGAATCATCGCTGTCTTCCTTGACATCAAAGCAGCGTATGACACTGTAAGTATCAAGTGGGTAGAGGCTTCCTGTGACGCTTGAATGTTGGAAAGAAGCTATTGGTGCGGTTGTTGCGCTACTGGGTCTGCGACAGTATGTAACCAAGGTGAATGGCTTTTGGTATTCCATTACTAGTTCAGACTGTGGCCTTCCACAGGGAAGCTCCTTGAGCCCGACGTTGTTTGCAGTAGCTATAAATGATGTTCGTGTAGAAATGCAGCTGGAAGCTAACGTTGTGTGCTATGCTGATGACGTTGCAATGTGGTGTGTTGGCGACAACCTCTCAGCAGTTTTACCGCATGTCCAAGCTGCACTTAACACGGTCACTGCTCGGCTCAAAGAGAGCGGGCTCTCACTTGCGCCTGCAAAAACTGAACTCGTCGTGTTCTTGCAACTCAAGTCTGTAATCGTGTTGATAGAATTACCAAGCCAGTTAGAAACCTCAGAGTAATTTTGGACATCAGCCTCGCACCGGATCTGCACGTAGCAGCAGTTTAAGTCAGGTTTCAGCACGGACGTCCATTCTGAAAGTGCTTGCAAAACACAAGACTGTACGCAGAGGATCTCTGATGGTTGTCTACAGAGGATTCATGTCCATGTTAGACTATCACCTGCCGTTTTTGAGCGATTCGTCAAGCCACGTCCGGTCTCTTCAAGTAGTTGTCAATGAATGCTTGAGAATTGTTACGGGTAGTCTAGTGACTACCTCGGTTCAAGCTCTTTACGTTGAAAGCAATGAGCCGCCACTTCATCTTCGAGCAGATGAACTGTTAGCGGGCATGTGCCTATGCAATATCAGCAGAGGTGCATCAGACCCGGTGACGAACATTCTTCTAGATTACACCAAGATCAGTGCATGGGCGCTGCTGTCATTAGGTGTCGCAGGTAGGGGTGCGGCCCTCCTTTTAAGAACATTGCATCTGGACCTGCTTCGTGTGAGTCATGTTTTCCCCAGGTCCCTGGGCCTGGTGCCCTTTTATTGTCAGTCTTTTTGAGCCAACTCAAACTGCGTGACATCTTTTGTGACGCCTCTTATCGCAGTTCGACCATGACTGGTTGTGTAGGATTCACGATCTTGTCACTTAAGCATAGCCTGGTTAGATGCCTGCGTGCTGTTGGTTCGAGTCACAGTGCGAGTTGGCTGCGATCTCAGTAGCGTTAGATGTTGCATTGGATATCGATTTACCGTCCTTCTCCGTGGTGATAGATTCACTATCTAGCCTGAATGCTCTCAAGCATTCGGCAGCCACACTTAATGTCAGCGACCCGATTGTCTACACCATTTGTAGAAAGCTGTGGGTGGCTTCTCAATCATCAGTTGTCGCGATGAAATGGATAAAAAGACATAGCGGACACGCCGGCAATGAGCAGGATCAGTGAATTTTTGTGCGACCGAGCTGTTCCTTGTGCAGTCTATAAAGTCGAAGAGCGTTATTCTTCGTCGCAGGACTCTTGAGGAGTGGAATGAAGAGTGGCGCTTAACGGACACGGGTCAGACCCTGTTCTAGGTGCATAATGAATGCTGATACTCAACTGCACTTGACTCTCTCCCAAACTGGTCGGCTAGGGTCCTCACGCGTTTGAGAGCAGGCCACTCGCTGTTGCCATCTCACAGGGTTAGGTTAGGGTGGACAGACACAGCCTTACGTCATATGTGTGGAGTACACAGTGGAGATATTTACTCATGCTTCCTTGTACACAGTGGTGCTAATCTTTGGCACACAGTAGTACTAAACTTCCAGCGGTGATGTCTTGTACATAGTGGTGTTTGTTGTTGTACACAGGGGAGATCAGTACTAACGCTCCCTTGTAGACTTCTAGCGATAATTTCTCGCAATCAGTGATAATAATCTCTGGTCTGCAGTAGTGCCAAACTTCTAAGCGGACATTTTAGTATATGGCTGAGTCTATTTTTGTACACAGCAGATATAATTACTAATGCTTCTTACTCCCTTTTGATTTTTTGTACACAGTGGTGGTTATGTTTGTACACAGTGGAGATAACTGCTAGTGCTTCCTTACTTCTGTGTGCTAATTTCCTTGGGCTTAATTTCTCGTGCAATTACTAGTACATGGTGTGGTGCGTGTGGTGCCAATTTCTTGAGTATTTCGTTGCACGCGGTGGAGCTCATTTCTTGCCCACTATGGAGTGGAAACAGTTTCTGGTGCGCCTTGACATTATGCGGTAGTTTCTTGTATACAGAGATGCCGGTGAGGAAGAGTCCTGTGGTGATGTGTTTCTTTTGTGCACAGTAGAGAGAACTATGGACAGTTTGGCATTATGCGATGGAATTACAGGTGTACAAGTGTTTGCAATGATAATTTCGGTGGCAATTGTGCGCACTGGTGGATGTGTAATTAGGGTAAGTTTAATTGCTGTAAAAGAGAGCGTAAATGAAAGGTTAAGGCTCCAATAAACAAATTCCAAATTCCAAATTCTAAGACGATTTTGTTACATCACAGAAAATACTGATTCACATCAGTCAGGAGGCAACACACAGTCTTTGGCTTTCGGATTCCAGCAAATGTGTTACAATGAAAGGAAACGGAAATTATTTTTCTTCTCCATTTCTTTCCAAATTACGTGCCTCGCTCGCGCTGCGGCTGAACACATAATACGAGACATCGCAACCAAAAAATTGTCCCACCGTTTTACCTGTTTAAAAAGCATGATTGGAGAACTGTATTATTTTTCTTCCCCGTTTCTTTCCAAATTACGTGCCACGCTCGCTGCGGCTAAACGCATAACATCAGACACCGAACCAAAAATTTCTACCACCCGTGTTACGTGATTAAAAAACATGATTGGAGAACTAAAAAACGTGTTTAGAGAACTAAAAAAAAAACATTTTCTCCCTTTTTTTTTTAACGTGAAATAAGAAAAGGATGAAGATATGCATCAGTTAAGTACCAAAATTGAGTGATTTTACGTCATTCGGTTAAACTATATAATATAATAGTTTAACCGAATTTTCTGTGTTGTTGAGTTGCGTTTATTTTTTTTTCTTAAGGCTTTTTAGTCTTCTGTACAGCCGTACCGGCTGAGAAGACTATTGCAACGACTTTGTCCGTCCGTCCGTCCGTCGCTTTTTTCAACTTCGCAACGGTACCAGATAGAGACGACCACTGTTTACAACGTTAGATTCAGTGTCAAAAGTTAGTTAAATAACATGGCAAATTAAAACATCGTTACCTCCTTCTTCGAAGTAACTAAATTAAATAATATAATTTTTCATCAGCGTCAAATTAAAATCCTAAGGATTTGTGTTAACATAGCCGTAAAAACAAAAACATTTTAGCTTCGTTTAAAAGAGTTTTGTCGCATTGTCGCATGAATGAATAGGCTTACGATCGAACCAAATTCTCCATTAGGCCTATCTGCTACTTACGAAACTAAAACTGCCGTTAAAAAAATTAGGCCTAAAAAATGAAAATTATGTCTAAAATCGCGTTACCATGGCAACGGATACATATGGATACAATCATGGCAATCATATCAACACCATCCAACTGATTACGATTCTTGAAATAATCAAGGTTCGTAATCAGTTGGATGGTGTTAATATGTATCAACGTCGCCACAATTTGCTTATTCATGGTGTGCCCGAAGAAGAAAATAAGGACTGTGAAAAGAAGATGCTTAATCTTTTCAACTCTAAACTTAAACTTGCCATCAATGGTTCCGCAATTCAGCGAACTCACAGACTAGGACAACAGAAAGGAAATGGTAATCGACCTATCATTGTGCGATTTTTGTCTTACGGAAATTATTTTTCTTCTCCATTTCTTTCCAAATTACGTGCCTCGCTCGCGCTGCGGCTGAACACATAATACCAGACATCGCAACCAAAAAATTGTGTGCTCAAACAAAAAACTTCTACAGGGCAGTAGAATTTCCATAATTGAAAACCTCACTACACAACGGGTTGTTTTGTGTAAAAAAGTGCATGCAAGCAAACTTTCCAAGCTACGTGGACCCAGGCTGGACAAATTTTTGGTCTGCTAAACAACAAAAAGGTACCCATCAGCTCAGAGGCTGATCTCAATAAGATTATTAGAAAAAACTAATTAGGTCCATTCTAGTTAGGTCCATTCTAGTTTTATGTCACAACCGTTTTTTTTTTTCATTCTTGTTTTTATAATGTCACATTGTACTGTTTGTCTATTTTTAGTTGCTTTTTGCTTTGAAAGTGGTTTTGTTAATTTAGTTTTATCAATTTTTAATCTATTTTTTTTCTATTTTTAGTTGCTTCTTGTTTTATAAGTGGTTATGCTAACTTAGTTTTAACAATTTTTTTAAAATTCAATATGTATTTCAATTTTTTCTGTTTGCTCTTTTTGTGTTAGGCTAAATTTTTTTCCCTACTGTTCCTAATTTCATGTGAAATGTTTCGTCTTACATTCTTTCCTTGTTGGCCTCCTTTTTGTAGGTCTTGCCTCCTTTTCCCTGGCAAGCCTTCCGTCTTGTCTGTCCCCCTATAATTATCATTTCCCCCTTCCCCTCTCCGTCCATCCCACTTTGACCTCGCTAGTAAGATTTGCTTGGATGCTTGAACGGATTATGCATTCTTTACCCCCAGCTATCCCTCACTATGGATGATGTTAGTGTAAAAGCACGTTTCGTTCCTTTTAACTTTAGCGACTCTTTTTTTGAAACTAGTCTTAACAGCAATGCTTCAGAGGATTCCTCCAACGATAACACTTTTCTTGGCCCACAAATGCAAATTGAGGAACACCTTTCGAAATTTAATAACGTATTGAAAGTTGGTCTATCTAACGTTCAGTCACTGATTCCACACTTATCTGAACTGAGTACATATGTAATGGCTGGGAATTTTGACATTGTTGCTAGTACTGAACCGTAGCTGAAGCCATCAATTGATGATTATTTAGTCAACATTCGAGGCTATTATTTGATTAGAAATGATCGAATTAATAAAGGGTCAGGAGGTGTTGCCGCCTACATTAAAAATAATATCAAAGCTACTACGATCTTTGCACCAGCAAGCAATGAAGGTGATCTAGAACAACTCTGGCTTAAGATTCAAACTAAAACTATTTCTATTACTTTGGGCATTGTGTATCGTCCACCTAGCCTTCCTGTTTCATCCCTTCAAGTTCTTGATAACTCTCTTTATAACTTCGTTAGAGATATTGATGACGTCATTTTAGTTGGTGACTTTAATATTAATTTAATGAACCCTTCTACCCCAGGATACCATGCAATGAAAAATATTTGTAACATTCACGATCTTACGCAACTGGTAGACCAGCCAACGTATTTTTGCAATGCTAGTGAATCTCTGCTTGACCTTGTAATGATTAGAAAAGAAGATAAAATCAAACTCATTGACCAGGCTATCCAACCAGGCATCAGTCACCATAACTTTGTGTACTTCGTTTATGACGTTCTTGTTCCTGAGATTTCTCAAAATACTGTTACAGCCAGGAATTGGAAGAACCTTTACATGAATTTGTTTGAAGTTGATGCAGCTAATGCTCCTTGGTTTTTTATTTATGATAAGCCAACCATTGATGACAAAGTTTCTACTTTGAATAATATTATTACAGAGTTGATGGATGTTCATGTGCCGTATGTAACTTTTAAACCTAAAAAGCCAGCCTCTCCTTGGATTAACAATGATATTCGAGCTCTCATGAAAAAGCGTGATAGAGCAAAATCGTTATTTAATAAAACTAAGAATCATGTTCATTGGGGAAAATACAAAGTTTTAAGGAATACAGTCAAAAAGACTGTTAGACTCGCTAAGGTCAAAACATTTGATGACCGGATTAACAATGAGAAGAACAGTAAATTGTTGTGGAATCATCTCGGGCAGTGTAGGAAAAGCTTCATGGAAAAGCTTTAAGTAGTCAGGTTACTGATATCAATCCATACACCATTAACAAATATTTTATTGAAAATCAAAATTCTGCCAACTTCGGTCCAAATTTGCTTAATAATCAAATATCTTCTTGTCTAAACATTAAACCGAATACAACAGTTACTCTTGGCACCATAACTGAGAATGAAGTCGTTGATATTATTGGCAGCATTACCACTAATGCAAATGGTTTCGACAACATTAATATTAAAATAATTAAGTTATTTCTACCATTTATTGTCCCAGCAATTGCCCACATAATTAATTTCTCTGCTACGTCTTGCAGTGTACCCACTATCTGGAAATTAGCCGTTATTAACCCTATTTTAAAAAATGGTAGATCTAAGGATGTTACAAACCTTCGCCACATTAGCATTTTGCCTTGTTTGTCTAAAGTTCTTGTACGTGCTGTAGCCAATCAGCTCAAAAGCTACCTTGATGAATGCAATATTCTTAATTCAAAACAATCTTGAACAATCTTGAACAATGGTTTTCGTTTCAGACACAGCACAACTACAGCTCTTGTTAAAATTTCTGATGATATTCTTAAGGCAATTGATTACTCTAAATTTACTTCACTTGTGCTTTTGGATTTTGCTAAAGCTTTCGATACAGTTAACCATGCTCTTCTGTTAGCCAAGCTGCACGCCATTGGCCTTGATGCTCTTGCTGTAAAGTGGTTTACATGTTACCTTAATGGTCGCAAACAATGCGTTCGTGTACGCAATAATACCTCATCGTTTATGGATGTTGCGTCTGGAGTTCCTCAAGGATCTATCCTTGGGCCTATTCTTTTTTCTATTTTCATAAATGATCTCCCAGACTGCGTCACCAAATGCGATCATCGTATGTTTGCCGATGATGTACAGACAGGAAAAAAGTTTTCTCTTGAAAATGCTGCCGTTACACTTTCCGAACTTAATGATGACCTTGATAACATTACCCACTGGTCAAGTGCAAACGGTCTTTCACTCAATGAAAACAAATGTCAACATATTATTTTTGCCTCGCCCCAGTTATTTCAAGCTTGTACTCTTGACGAGCTTTCTCACCAGAATTCTGTTGCAATTAACACTGTTAAATTGAAAACGTCCCATCATGTAAAAAACCTTAAAGTTATCATTGACAAGCATTTGTCCTGGTAGATCATATTTGCACGCAATGCCGTTCTGCGTTACAAAGGCTTAGATATCTTGCAAGATTCAAGCATTTTCTTAACATTAAAACTAAATGTAATCTCACGGCAGCATTAAAGGGACGGTACCGCCGCTTCACTCACGCGCAATCGCGTAACAATATAGGCCCGCGAGCCGAACGTGCGGATTGATACCGATGTCGTAATATCCGCCGGCTGGAAGACGCGTGACATCAAGCGTGAATCAACGTGCTCGCGCCAAGGTAGCAGCTAACGCAGCTTCAATCCCAGTTTGCCTTGTTTCGCGCATTGATAGTGAAAACGTAAACAAACCGATGCGGTAGAAATCCCCCACGTTGCAACGCTAATAATATTGCAAAAAAACCATTCCAGTTTCTATGGTGTTTTTCTCGCGTGTTTCTGTTGAGATACTTCCAGTATATTTTTGTGTAAAGTTACTAAGAACATGCTAAGCAGGTTGGTAAGCTTTTTTTTTTTGAGGAGCTATATCAAACTCGTTTGCGTAAAAAAAAATTACTGCACTGTCATCATGAAATCCCTGTTGTGTAATTACCTCATTTTATCCGTTCCTGCTCCCCTCCCCCTCACCGCCCCAACCAAAGAATTTCTCCCTACTCCCCGCCCAAACACGTGTGGTATGACAACAAAAATTGACACTTTTGGAAATGAGTGGGAGCGGGCGTGAAAAGTAAATAAGCAACGAGGAAGGGTTTTTGTTGTGTGCTTGTGTGTGTAGGGGTGTGTGTGTGGGGGGGGGGGGGGAATAGGGTCGGCGTCGCCATATCGACTAACGTTCAAATATTAAACAAATTTTCCTAAGGGATATAACAGTGGAACTGATGACTGCCCTAGTTTTATCCTACATGTAAATAAGCGTTGCTACTCGTTTGAATTCAGAAAACATAATGACAGTGTCATCACAAAGTTCATGTGTGCCGTTACCTTTCTC
>JAHWFP010111877.1:0-46101 GCA_023313725.1 Lithobius niger
TAACAAGTTAACAATTTGCTTCTTTCTTTAGGCCTGTATGGTGGAAAATGAAGATGAGATGGATCCCACAAACGAAACTATTACTTTCCTGTACAAATTTGTAGCTGGCGCTTGTCCGAAGAGTTATGGGTTTAATGCTGCACGACTCGCAAGCATACCCGATGAGGTAAAGTAATTTAAATTTTAGTAACCATATCACACATGATGTAATCACTCCAAAATACTATATTGTAAAACGAAAAATCCATATTAAATGTCATTTGGATTGGTATGCAAGTAACTATTACAGTTTGCTGTGATTATGATGTATAATAGAGAGAACCCGACGGTGCAAGCAAAAGCAAAAAAAGCACCTCCCCCTCCCCCCCAACCCACACTACACACACGCGCACACATACACACACACCCAAATCAATGACCAACCACCAGGAAAACCCTAATCAGAGTTTGAAGGTTGAAGGGAAGGTTGAAAGGCCATAGTGTGAGAAAAACAAAAAAGTCGGCTGCCTGGATGTCAATAAGGGGGTTTAAGATTTGGGAGGATAAGGTCACCCCGGAGGAACCTGGTTTTGACCGAGATCAAGTCTAGTTTGCGAAGACGTTCATCGTGTGAGTGGAAGGCACCATTTAGTGAGGCGGTGTTGACAAGTTTCAAGACGGGCGAAGAACGAAGCATAACAGGGGCGGCCAACCTGAGAGCAGAATTCGAGCGTAGGGCGAAGGAAGGTTTTGTACAGGAGAGCAAACAGCTTAGGTGAGACAGCAGTGATAGTTTTAAGAATGTAGTGGGCTTTTTTGAAGACTCCAGTTAAATTTAATCTTTTAATTTTCTGATAAGTTAAACCATTACTCAACTGGATCCTCTTTCATTGAATACAGGACTAGTTTTCTAAGACATTTACTGACCCAGTGTCTAGTGGATTCCTAAAATTTTGCCAGGGCTTCTCCAACGCTGTATTAAAGCTGAAAAAAAACCGCTGTGCTGAGTCAAAGACACATTGGTATGGGCCCAGTACATCGACGGCCCAGTCCCATCACCCGGCCCCCAGACGCCTCAACCAGCAGTCGCCCATTGCTCTCAGGAGTCGGTCCCAGGAGTCATGGCATGCACGCCCCACTGCCGCCGTCTTCAACGCGACAGGCCCTACAACTTCGGACAACTCAGTGATAAAGGTGGACCATATCGTCAGCGCTCTTGCTCAGCAGCATCTTCTTCTCCCGATTTTCGCGATCTCCATGCATTTGTCACCTAGCAATTCGCCAATGCGCTCAACTCCATTCCGTTATTCTCAGGGCTCGCCCACTGCTCGGACATGTTAACCAGACAATTGCCATGTGTTATATATCGCCGGCTGGCTGAGACAGTCGCACTAGGATCCATGGTCCTTCCATGACAACTTGTTTATCACATTCCAGATTGTCACTACCCTCAAGATGTGGAACCGATCCCACTCGTCTATTGGTTCATTTGGAGTTCCCAGACGTCTTCCAGTTCCATCCCCTCTCCTCTGCACTCAATTTCGCCCTGCTGCAGTTGGGTGTCGATCGCCTTTCCTTGTGGCAGTTCCAGCACCATCAGCCTACAACTCATTCCACACACTACTTGTTTTTAAGACGACACACTGTGCCTGGGCGCCCACTAGAGGTGGCACGATAATCGATAATGTCGCGATAAAAACTTTGGTTGATTATTGTATCGCACTATTTCAGACTTACCGAATTATCGTGCAAACCCAGATGCTTAAAATGTCTTAACTCGGAAACCGTCATTGCTAGAAACAAGCGGTTTGTGGCGTTGCATGCGGAATTGCAAGGGCTCTCCAACCAAGTGAGAAGTACTGTAGCTAACCAATTTAGCTAATTGGAGAGTCGGTTTAATGCAAACAATATTTAAACATTAAGCAGCAGCACAACTGCTAAATTGTTACATGGTGAGGAAGCAATGGACAATGGCAAGTGTATTTTATGTCTACTGACCAAATGGTGAGTGCCACATATTTCACATTCGTTATGGTAGCACTGTAGGCTTCAGCCAAGGTTTTTTTTTTAATTAACAAAATTTAAATGGTTATTCCAGCCTCAAAATTTGTTTTATCGAGATATTATTGATTATCGCGATAAGTTAAAAAATTCGATCGGGATAAAAAGATTTTGTATCGTGCCATCTCTAGCGCCCACAAGTGTCTGGTGTCACAAATACGACCTCCTACACAGTCAACATTCGCCGATGCGCCAATTCACTATCTTTGAAGATACCATGTCATGGACTTCACAAGTGCTTCCTACATTGTGTAAGGTGATGTAAGCAATCATATTCCATAGTTTTCTTACCTTCGCCCAGAACACGTAAAGCATCCATTAGTCCCCACCTGTTACGAAGACCAACATTATCACTCGACCACGGTTCATCATGGTTGCGATCTATCTGCCCAGCAACTGTCTCCAGCACCTCAGCAGGCCGCTTCGTCTTCTTGATTCCACGATAGGACACCGGGCCCTGTACTATGTTTGTCGCCCCACAGGCACCCACTGACGCTCTTCTCAAATTATCGTCACACCTTCTCCATGTCGGTCGCCAGGAAACCAAACTGCTGAGCCCAACTGCCATCAGCTTGGGCCACACGGTCCCCATGTAAAAGACCACACCGTGCACATTTTTCGGCCCTGCGACCAGATTCTTCCAAAGCGCATCATTGGACGTCTACACTGGTGGATGGCTGGCGGTTCGCAGGTTCAGTCGATTCTGGGGCGGCCGACTCGTAGAGCGGGTGGTCGTTAACCTTGGCCCCACCGCCATGTTTGACGAGGTCTGCTGACATGCTAGAAAATAGGTAATGGATATTTTTATCGGCAATAGAAACATTGAAATACCAGGGTGGGGTCTGGTTGATTTCTGTTTCTGTTGCTAGAAGGAAACATACATTACCTCTATAACCCCCCCCCCCCCCCCCAGCCTCCCAGTTTGTATTAGAGAAACCAGACACGGATTTCAGGTCGGACTCTTGCGCACATTATTGCTGCATGCTCAGGAGATAAAGAGTCCTGCGCAACACAAGATCAAATTGGATAAGACGGCCACCATGATCTTTTCCAACTCTCAGAGATACTAGCAGGGGTGTGCGATACCAGGTTTTTCAATTCCGAAGAGAGGACCTTTTGGACTTTGGGGAGCTATGTAAATTTGTAACATCACACACCAAACGGGGTGTGGACGGCAAAAAATAATCTAGCTGTCAGACTAATTTGCAACCAATCTGCAAACCAATTATGCAACTAATTCGCAATGCCCGTCTCCCTCCGTAACGGTGGGAGGGGGGGGGGAGTGTAAAATGGAAATAAACATCTTTAATATTGTTTCTGTTAAAAAGGGGGGAAATACTTATGTTAGGCCCTGGCATACACTAAGTTTATAGGCCTGGAACAGAAATTGTGTAAGTAGTAAACTCGTGTTTTGAAAAGTTTTAACGAGATTACACCTTGGATTAATAACTAAGTGCAGCGCTTACACCTACGCAAACAGGATAGCAGTTATATAATTACGAATTAACAACTTTATTAGGAAACCAAATAATAAATAACTTAATGTAATGCAGCTATGCGTTGATCAAATGAGTCGCTGAAATAACAAAGCACTTTATGGCTAAAACACCGGGCAGTTAGGTACTCAAAATTCCGGTTGGTGGTGGTCGTTTCTTGGACTTGTACCGAAGCGGTTTTTGGTGTAATAACAACTGCCGAACAGCCGTAGACCTACTGCTTGAACTGACTTATCCTCACAAATAATAAACAACCGTAAGCATTGAAAGATAGTTGGCGCAGACATTGAAACCAAAGAACAACAATTGAGACGGTTCACGCTATTGTCAGCCTCCGGGGTCGTGCATAGAAGCCGTACGTACTTGTTACCATGGTTACCATTTTGAGCTACTGCTGGCCGTCCGGTGTCTAGTGCTCATTTTCAGTCATATCGTCGATTGGAATTCGGTAGCTGAATACACACGAACACAATTTTTACGTTCGGAGCAGTCTGACTTAGGTTTTATAGTTAGTATTCATTAGTTTGTTAGTCCAGAGTTGCGTCAATTCATCGAATCAAGAACGGCGGCCATGTTGGATCCACTTATCACAAAAATACGTGACGTCGGTGGATCTCCTCATGTTGAGTTTGACGTCACACGAGCGTTTCCAGCAAATATGCAAAAAGTGTCGGAATAGACCGGTGTGCACTAAAATGCTACTTAACAACAGAGACCAGCAACGTTATAATAATAAAGTCTTGGCTTCCATAAACAGTCAGTAATCAATTGTAACGTATTCTGTTCCACTAGTCACCATTCTTCGTGGGATTTTATGATTTATTTGGTGCAGATTACTCTCTCAAACAAAGAGTCAATAGGTAGATGGCTAATTAAAAAACGAGTGAAACTGCTGCTTTTGTTATGCTACTAAACGTTAGGCCTATCGGTCACAGATCTACAACGATGTACACCAGCAACGTTATAATAATAAAGTCTTGGCTTCCTTAAAGTCTTCCATGAAGTCGTCCATAAAGTGGCTTCCATAAAGTCTTGGCTTGGCTTGGGATGGCAATACAACATGGCTGCCACTAACATGGTGGCCACTCGTTCTGCTACTGCAAATCGCTCTGGGAATGAGAATGGAGACGACGATCAGGATCTCGATCTATCTCAACAGACCAATGAAGGTTCCAGGAAAGATGTTCTGATGATTAATGAGGTACTGTGTTACCTGTGTGATCGTATGGATGTTGTCCCACAAGTGCCTCTTGCTACTATATGTGCTACGCATTTCACATTTGACGAACTGTACGTGGCAAAAATCCTACTCCAGGAGCTTAGAAAAAATCCAAATGACCGTTACAGAAAAAACAAGGGTGCACATAAAAACTGAGTGCTGCGTTGACATTTTTAAATGTGTTGCACGAGATGGAACCCGACGACCTACCAACGTTTGTAGCAAAAGACATATCGCGACTTCCTCCCGTGGGAATTGACTGCGTGGATTACAGTGCCATGGCCAAGTGGATTGAAACACTGAACTACGATGTTACTCTTCTGAAGGACACTATGAAAGCGTCGATGCAGGGACAGGATGAGCAGCGGCGTGTGTGTTAAATGTAGCGATCAACGCAGCCGAGTAAACATTGGAAAGAAAGATGGCGGTGCACATGATAATCATGCACGTGGAGATGGAGCAAGTAGGTCCGCAGATAAACAATAAGGCGGCGCCCATGGCACATCTGGTGTGGGCGATGATGTGCAAGGACGGAGTTTTTACACGATTCCACGATCGTGGAAAATTATCATCTTTCCAAAAATAATCAATAACACATTCTGTCTAAGAGTAAAATGTCGGTTACAGAGTCTAGGTTCCATTTTGTATCGTGGAATTTCGTGGAATTTAAGGTTTGCCGTGGAAAATGTTGCATTTCGTGGAATTCCGCTTAATTTGAGTTATAGTTAAGATTTTTCAGCAGTAAATGATAAGGCCGGGAAAAAAAATAAGTTTGGTTCTCGGGCATTTCGAAGGTCGAAAAAGGACCAGGCCACCCGGCTTTTTATTTTATTATTTATTTTCAAAATGCTATGAAAATGCTCAACATTTTTCTTTAATCTTTTAAGCAGTATGAACGTGTAAGTTATACACGCCCAAAAAAATCATCCCAAACACAGTAACGACAGATATATACGTAGAAGTTTGAAGGTAAACTATGGGTCGAAAAACACAATTTTCCACCAAAATATCGAAATGCGAAACGCTGAAATTCCTGACATGTTGTGCATAGATTTCTTTAAAAAAAAAAAAAAAAAACGTAGTTACCAATGTCTACAATTTTATTAAAAGCACTTTGGTTGAGTGTAGACTCACTAAAAACTACAAAAATGTCTTTCTCATTCTTTTTTCCTAAGTTAAAAAGCAGAAAATTGGTCATTTTTGATCAGCGGTAGCGGTCGAATCATTTGACTGGGCGCTGCCATCTTGTATTAGTTGGAAAGCTGGAATTCCACTCAATCTAGGCCTGTCAACATATTTTCTCGATGGCCATTTGGCAGTGACCAATCAGGAGAATTGTAGTAGGCCATCTGGCCATTTCGAGCTAACTTTCCAAAGCATTTGAAAATCGTGATCCGTTATTGGCTGGTTGGCACCACGTGACCGATTTTGCGTGCTCTCATTGGCTGATGCACGATATCAACATGGACGCCGCCGATCGCTTCGGATTTCACGTGAGCGCTTGACGAGCACTTGTGTTGTAGTTCGTCATTGCAAATCACAAGAAAGATGATGTTTTACAGCATTAGAAAATTAAATCAGTAGCCACAATGCAAAACTGAAATGGAAAAGGAGCCTATAAACCTTCACACTATTGCTTATCAGGTGGGAACAACGATTTTTAGCCTAACTAACGCCGACTTTCGGACGGGTTTTGTCAACACGGAAAAACCGCCCGTAATTTAAAAAACAACAACGGTTCTCCGAAACTATTAAAGCCATTTGTCCGATTTTTTCTGTGCACTTTAATGAATATATGTTGCGTGCGTGTAAAAAGTTTTGAAATAATTGTGTCCAATAATTTTCGCAAGAATAAATATTTCGGTATTGCCTCACTCCACGGGTAACGACGTAAGACGAATGAAATAAAAAGCGATTGACCCGCATGATTTTTGGGGACCCGCCCGCGCCCGAGAACCGAACAAGTTTTTTTTCCTGGCCTAATAAAAAATGAGATTTACAAATCTTTTTTTAAACGCCTGTTCGGATATACTTGATACGAACGCTGAGAGGAGCGTTCTAGCGGTTTCGTATCTTATAATTCCGGTTTTCGTCTTCACTGCCGTCTTCTAGCTTAATTTACTGCTGCACCCACTCGTGGAATTAGCCTATTTTATCGTGTAATTTTGCATTTTGTCCATCGCGGATCGCGTCGCGGAAAAGGAAAATTTTTATCGCGGAAAAATTCCGTCCTTGATGATGTGATTGCTGAAAAGTCGAACTCTTGTCAAAATGAACCAGTTACAGGTAACGGAGAGGGAGGAAAACATGCAGAAAATAAAAATATTTCGGGTATGGGCTCCCGGAAAAACAGATTAGATGAGTCTGCACATGTTGTGAACGAGTTTGACAGCGATCATGAACGATCGATGCCATTGCCAAATCCAAACAGTGCAGACAGCGATAATGATGAGCACAATAGGTCACGCTGTCCTTACTCTGAAGTGGCTGGCAAAGAAAAAGGAACTTTCCCATGGGATAAAACTGGTGTAAAGAGCTTCAACGATAACATGCAACATCAAAAAGCTAACGCCACTCGGTCGGAAGGGCAGAAAGCCAATTCCGAGCTGGATGACGAAGGATGGATTGTGCAGGAGAACAGACGGAAACGTCGGAAGGCGCCAGTAGTCGTTGGGGCTAGGGAAAATGGAAGACTGCTCGGCGTTAACCCTGACCTCTTTGTGTCTAAGTTTCACCCTAATACTAATGCTACTGATATTGCTGAGTATTTAGAAGATTTCAGTGTGAGAGTTGAAGTTGTTCAATGTGTGGCTAGAAATAATGACTATTCGTCATTTAGAATATCTGTATTGCAGGAAGAAGAAATGAAAGTACTTGACGGTTCGATCTGGCCAATGCATGTGGCATTAAGGAGGTATTATTACGGGCCGAGGACCGCAAGACAACAGTAATGGGACTCAAAATTATCACGTTTAATTGTAGGTCTGCTAAGCAAGTCTTGCAAGGACTGAGGGCACTGCGCAAGAACACTGATATAATTTTGCTGCAGGAAACCTGGCTCCTTCCGAGTGAACTTTCTATCCTGGGTAATATCCATCCTGATTTTTGTGCAACAGGAGTGTCGGCTGTGGATGACAGCGCGAGTGTCTTCTTTGGTAGGCCACATGGTGGGCTGGCGATGTTATGGAGGAAATCCCTTGGACTGAGAGTTCTGTGTCTACACAGGATGCTCGGATACTGGCGGTTCGCTGTGAAAGTGATGATGCTGTTTTTGGCCTCATCAATGTGTATATGCCAGTGGACTTACCAGGCAATAGGGAAAAGTTTGACGACTACCTGGGCGAAATGGCAGCCATTACAGAGGCAATATCAGTGACATGCACCTTCATCATCGGCGACTGGAATGCTAACGTTGGATCTACACGCTACAAAGAGATGAAGTAGCTGTGCAGTGATAATGCATTGAAGGTTTTGGATACCGAATGGCTTGGTGTTACGGGTTCAACCTCCTGGATTGACCACATCATTGGGACAGCATCGGCTGTGAATGCCACTAGAGAATGCCAGATCTTTTATGATGTTGGATTCTCTGACCACTTGCCTATTAAAATTAAGGTGGATATAGAGGTTCTGTCTACAATGGCACCCAGAATTTGTACTAATGGCAGAAGTGATGGTAGCAGGACTGCTTTTTCGACTGTTGGTGGTATCCATCACTATACTCAGATCACACGCAGATATCTGATTAATATTGTTCTTCCTGTGGAGGTGGTGGAATGCAGAGACAGCACTTGCGAGAGCCTGTACCACAAGAAAGCAATTGACATTTTCTTCTGCAGCATTGTCACTGCTCTCAGTCAATGCTAGTAGGGACGTGCCAAAACCTGGACATACAACGGATAACAAGATTAATCGCAACAACCGCCATACCCGAAAGGTGGTTCCAGGATGGAACGGCTTTGTCAAGGAAGCATTGAGAAATCCCAATTGGCATTTCAGATTTGGCAGCAAATTGGCCGACACAAGCATGGCGTTGACTTTAAAAATATGGTTGCTAAACGTTGTGAGTTCAAAAGTGCACTCCGTGGCTGCAAACGTAAGGAAGCTGAGCACCGGAATAATGCCCTCATTGCTAATGCTCTGCAGAACGATTGGTGGGGATTTTGGCACGAGATCAACAAAAAGAATGCGCATGCAAGTGTGATCAATATTGTCGACAGTGTCTCCGGGCCCCAAAATATTGCAAACCTGTGGGCTAACAAATTTGAAAGCGTATTGAACTGTGGGTCCAGTACAACACAGCGTGACTCTGTTCTACAGTTAGTGGAGGACTGCGGGGACTTTCAAATATTCACTTTAAGAGAAGTTAGAGAGGCATGCAGTAGCTTCGGACTGGTAAAGGCTTATGGTTCTGAAGGCTTGAAACGCGAGCACATTCGGTATGCCTGGGATGGGATCCACGATTTACTGGCCACAGGCTTTAACACTTGTGTGCTGCCCTCTTGGCTTCCCAAGGTTGTTATAGACGTTGTGATCTTACCTGTTGTTAAGAATCGGACAGGCAACCTAATGAACAGCAACAACTATCGTCCGATTGCCCTGGCAAGCATCCTTTCCTTAGTGCTGGAGAACCTCATGATCGCCAGGCTGAGGCAGTTCATGGAGACGTCACGCCACCAGTTTGGCTTCAAGCTGAAGCACAGCACTGAGCAGGCAATTCATGTGCTTAAAGAGACTGTACGACACTGTCGCTCTCAGAATAGCCGAGTATATGTGTGCCTTCTTGATGCGAGTAAGGCGTATGATCGTGTTAATTGGGGGGGGGGTGCTGTTCGCCAAGCTACAGGGTAGAGGGTACCAAACTGGGCAATCCGGATGCTTGCCAAATGGTATGCTTCGCAAGAAATGTCTGTACAGTGGAATGGCAGTATAGCTTCGACTTTCCATGTCAGTAATGGTGTTAGACAAGGTGGTATCCTCTCCTCTGCCTTGTTTGGAGTTTCATGGAGACTATCAGTCAAGCTCTGGCGGGGAAAGGCATTGGCTGTCATGTTGGCGCAACCTGCATCAACAACATTTGTTATGCAGATGACCTTGCCATTCTTTGTCCTTCTGCTAAGGCTCTGCAAGCATTACTTGACATCTGTGAACAGGTTTCAACCCAGGTTCAGTTACTCTTTAACCCTAATAAATCTGTGTGCCTCGTTGTCAAGCCAAAAGGAAATAGTTGGAAAAATTTCACCCCGCCTAAAGTCTTCCTCGCTAAGGAGCCGATTAGCTATGTGAAGAGTGCCAGATACCTGGGCCACATGCTGAGTGATGATCTTCGTGATGATTCAGACATTCGCCGACAGTGCCTCTCTGTGTGTGTTACTGGCAATAGCCTGAAAGCTAAGTTTGGGACCTGTAGTGGGTTTGTTAAAAACCAGCTGCTTCGGGCTCATTGTACCAATTTGTACACGTGCTGTCTTTGGACTGAGTACAATAAAGCCACAATGGACAAGTTAAGAGTATGCTACAACAATGCTACTCGGAGACTTCACGGAAGACCACCATGGTATAGTGCTAACCACATAATGGCGGAAAACAATCTCCCTTCCTTTGCTGCCCTTAGGCGGAATCACGTTTGGGGCTTCCGCTTACAGATCCTGGCATCGCCCAACTTACTTGTTCAGGCTGTGACCCACTTCTCGCACCAGCGGGCACACACTCTCGACGTGTGGCACAATGTCCTGTTGGGAAATTAGGATTTGGCCAAATATGGTTTTTATTGTGCTCCTGCTGTTTTTGTTTTTCTTTTCATGTAACTTGTAATGTGTCACCCAGTACACCTGTCCCACCCCTGTAAGGTGTACTGTGGGCCTACATCTGGCCTGTGTTAAATAAATAAATAAATAAATAAATAAATAAATAAATAAAAATAAATAAACAGTCAGCAATCAACTGTAACGTATTCTGTTCAAGTAATCACCATTCTTCTTGGAATTTTATGATTTATTTGGTGCAGAGTACTCTCACAAACAAAGAGTCAATAGGTAGGTGGCCCATTAAAAATTAAAAACGAGTGAAACTGCTGCTTTTGTTATACTAAACGTTAGGCCTATCGGTCACAGATCTACAACGATGTTAACTCCTTAAATTAATTTTCTGTTCCAAAACCTCTATGGTACTTTCTTAATACTGCAGTATTTTTTAAACCAACGATACTTTTTCGATACCTTCGATACTACCGAAAATTCGATACCAAGTTTTGAATGTTGATACCACTTCCGATACCAATAAAGTATCGGTATCAGTATCGAAATTCGATAGTATCGCACACCCCTGGGAGATAGCCGCCGACGTGCGTTTGAGTCCATTACCAGCAAACACCTCAATGAAGGAGTTCCTCTTTCGAACCCCTTATGAACCCCCGGCTACCCCAATATTAATAACTTAGTTCATCCGTCCCTGAAAAGATCAGATTGGAACAACTGAGCGCCTCGACCCCAGCAGGCCACATCAGTGGTCTGCATCGGCGTTAAATTTAAACACACTAAACAGCCAAACTTGATGTTAACCTCAACAAAGCTAGCAGCACTTAGTTACTTGAAGAACTCAAATGATGTTGTAGACACAAATTTCATCAAGTGGAAATTTGTTTGTCTAAAATTAGTCAATACAACTTGAACTGTTTGTGATCTTTTGGAATTTGCGTAAATTAGCCAAAATACCAGTAGCCATGCCAACAAGTGCAACAAGTTTAGATCAACTGTAGTTCTGCTTTTCCAATATTTATTTACATCTTCAAATTACATTTAACAACTCACAATATAGTATAGATAATTTAAACCGTGTGTTGTATTAGATGTTTGCCTTGTGATTAATGCTTCATGTTTTGCTAACAAACATAGGTAATAAAGATTGGGCACGCCAAAGCAAGGAAGCTTGAAGAGATGGTACAAAAAGTGAAACAATTCAGGTAAGGACCGTTTGTTTCTATAATGATACGCGTAGTTCCGGGACGCTAGGCGTTATATTTATCAAGAATTTATAGGGGGTTTCTTGTATTTATTAAGGATACGCATTTTGTAGCCAAAATATAAAAAAAAGTTGTCTTAGTTAAGTACTGTACAGGGTACTATGCAGTTTAAAAAAAAACACTACCTACGTGTTTTTATGTTTGACCTTTATTTTACCAGAACATTCCTAAAGTAGCTTTCTAAAGTAGCTTTCTCCAACCGACAAACCAGTCGGTATCCAATTTGGTCACATCATCAGAAATCCTTCGCTTAATTACAGTGTAAAGGTTTGAAGGCTGTGTCAAGCCATGAAGTGCATGGGAGGTCAAAAGTCACAACATTTCGTTCCCCACATCTTTATCAAGTGACACAATAAAAAAAAAATGTAAAACTGCTCAAGGCACAAAAACTAAAATTATAGAAGCCTTACACTTCAAAAGGACGCAAGGTCTAGATATTACATCTAAATGTAAGGTCTTAATACTGCATCAAAAAATTTCAAGTTCAAACCCTTCACAATCGTAAGGATGTAAGATGACCAGACTACAAAACTAAATAAAGAATAAATCGGGTAAGTCTTTCTTCTGTAAATAATTTTACATTCTTCGTTGTGAACACGATCACCATTTGAGTTTGAAATCGCAGATTTCAAACTCGGATGGTGATCGTGTTCACAACGAAGAATGTAAACAGAAGAAAGACTTATCTTTGAAGAGCCTAAAATTTGCTAGATAAGGAACTATCTTCAATGTGGAAGTCAGGGTACTATGGAGAATTTTCACTCTATTGGAGGTAAATTTAAACACAACATTAGACCATTTTTGTGAAATCATAAGGTAAAGGATTACGAAGCAAACAGTATGCATTAAAGACTAGCCTTGTGACTATAATAAAATAATAAAGTTTAACATAACTAAAGTTTAACAAAACAATAAAATCAGCACAATTCAACAGATTGTGCAGGCTGTCATTAAAGATCAACTTGCCCCAGGAATTACTAATCAAATGAGCAGTGCATAGCTGAAGGGATCGTATGTAACTGATCCCTCCTTTCTGTTTGGTGTAAAGATGGTGATGTCTGTTGTAAACAGGGTGGTCCACAAAATGACGACACAATATTTTCCAAGTCCAACTTTTCTAGTTAGCACCCCTCAGAACCAGGAGAGGACAGAATTAAAGCTAATGAAACGAAGATTTCTGCCCTCTCGTGGTTCTGAGGAGTGCTAACTAGAAAAGTTGATCAAAGCTAATGAAACGAAGATTTCTACCCTCTCCTGATTCTGAGGGGTGCTAACTAGAAAAGTTGGACTTAGAAAATGTTGGTTCATCAGTTTTTTGTGGACCACCCTGTATTGGAATGAGGTGGTTGTGAACTGATGGTTGGGTAACATGAATGCAAAGAGTTTCCATCACAATCGTTCCACCTAATGAATGAATGAATTCGTTAAGGTCTTTTCATCTGCCCATTTCTCATTCAATCTGAAAATCCTGGGTTGAGTTGGTCTGTCGCAAATCTTGTTTATCTATGCCTTGTAATTTTTTTCCGGTTCCTGCCCTAGAACCTTCTAGAAACTTCCATTTCCCATAATACCATTGCTATTTCGCGGTTATCAGGGGTTACCAAAAGGTATTTAAGCAAAGGGGCCAGCATGGGAATAATCAGAAAGCCTTCGGGCCAGTCAACTGACTGGTCCTCCTCTACCCCTGCTAGGTCTCCTAGTTAGGGTTTTTATTTGGCTGTTAGGCCTTTAAAGTAGGCCCGATTTTGGTTAAGGTCTTTTCCCCAACCTGAACCAAGCCTCTTAACCCTAACTTAGGCCCAAAGTTACCCAACCCTTTCCACAGTTATTGATTCAGTCTAATAGCTTGCTTTCCCACTTTGTTATTTTTCGTCATGGTCGGTGGTGACAGCCTAGTCAGTCGGTCGAATTTTGCTAACTTTGTTAAACTTAAGTTTTGTAGTCCGTTCACATCCTTAACTATGTAAGGGTCTGAACTTTTAAATTTTAGATGTAGTTTCTAGACCTTTAAACTTCTACTTTCTGGAGGTGCATGCTATGGTTTTAGGCTTCTTGCTTTGACCATGAGTAATTCTTTTTTTTGTCTCACTGCTAACGGCTCTAATTTCTTGTATGAAGCATTGATATACTTAAAACTCACGTGCACGTAAGGGTTTTTTTTTTTTACTCAATTACTATTGAAAGTGCTTTTGTCTTACTGCTTACTAACCTGCAGTAGCTAAGCTGGACAGATACGAACTTCACGATCCATTACCGATACCGAACCGGTTTTAAACATTTTGCCAGTACCAATACCAATATATGCAAAATTGTATCCCCATTTTTCATCAATAGTGTAGTTTTCTGCAAAGTCCAATAATTAGTAAAATAAAAAAAATTTAGACCGAGTCTGGGTAAATACCCGGCCCAATCCGGGTAATACTATTTTTGACCCGGCTCGGACTTGGAAAAAATTCGACCGAGGACAAACAGGGTAATAAGCATTTGACAAGGGCGAAACGAATATTAAATAAGTATTTGTTAAAAAAATTATTTTTATTTTTATAGTTTCATTTTAGCTTTTGAAGAAACCTGCAACTACTTGCACGCAATAAATATTCACTAAGGAACACAGAAAAAAATCAAATAAATGGCTATAATAGTTTTAGAGAATTTTTTTTTTTAATTATGAGCAGTAATGAACTAAAATTGAAAATATCAGATATTATAGCAGACGAAAATATAATTACTTGTTTTATTAGCAGTTTCCCCATTTTGAGCTATTTATCCTCTAGAAGCTTGAAAGTTGTCTTCGCTGCCAGGCTCGTACGGTACGACGCGTGCGTGGGCTTGGGTCTGCTTATATAAGCTCCGGCACGGCGTCCTGTTGGCATCATCTCTCTTAGGGAGATCGCCACGCGTGGTCGTTTTTTGAGCTGCCCCGTTCGACCTTCCTCCACCTAGGCCTTCTGTCGTCCTGCGGAGGGTGCGTTCCTCCACTCCTACGCCAGAGACGGTCGTTCCGCCTCCCACTGCTTCCATCTGGACCAGTGGATGATGCACCATCCTTTTCGTCCGTGGATCGATCCTCCTTACAAACACTCCATTCTCATCACTGCGTTCCTCTGTCACATGCAGTCATTCTGCCCTCCGCCTCCGCCCTTGGAAGGGCGCTTCCCTCCGCTCTGCGGAAGTCGCCTCCCTCCGCTCTTTCTCTTTCAAGATTATCGTTGCCTTCCGTTGCTTTGCAACGGTTTTATGGATACTTCATCCGTTCCTTCAGTTAAGGATGACTCTCCTCCGCCCTCACTGGGCTCACCATGTCCTTCCATCATTCCTCCGGAATGTTTTCTCGTCTACCGTTCCTCTCTGAAACCACTTCAACGCGGCACTACGTCCCGTTTTTGATTCAAGCACCTCCATTCCTCGAACGAGCGTTCCTCCTCCCAATTTGGCCTCCTCCTACGGAGGTGTTCCGAGTTTTTTATCACAACAACACGCCACATGACAGACGGACGCTCTTTCTTACCCTCCTTCCGTTCCGCAGACTCAACTGGGCAACGACATCCTTCGGACTCAACCAAGTCTCCCTTCCGAGCCTCTGCGTACTGGAGTGCTATCCTTACCAGGGTTCTGTCTCCTTCCGTATATCACCGTCCCTTGGATGGAAGATGCCTTCGTTCCTATCCACTCCTTCCGCCGCCCCTCCGTTCCTCTTGGTCCCTAGCACAAGACTGCTTGTGTAATCATGGAAAATTTTTACCCCTCGCTTCCCCTGCTTGGCCTCTGTCCGTACCAGGACGGGAGAAGGGCGGGGGATATTGCATCTCAAGTAGGAACATCAGCATCACGTCACCCCGTGTTCCTCCCACGAGGCCTTGGTCTATAACACGGAGGAGGAGCTCTTACCACCTGTCACAACCAACACTGACACCATACCCACTGCGCATCCTCCTGCACAGCCTCCTTAATGTTTGGTACCTCGGCCGTCACGCCCCACCACATCCTGCATGATTTCAGTTTGCACATTGCCTATAGAGTTCTACATCCTCCTCTCTTGCTGCTTCCCTGTACAGAGATTCTTTCTTCTCTAGCCACCACGCCGTACACTTCGCTTCGCGAGCCTCCGCCTTCTGCATTCATGCCTTCCACCTCCACCTCTGCCTCCGCGTTCCTATGCCTCGTGCTAAAGGGACACCACGGGATGACGCCTCCTGCACTCCCCGTTCCGCATCCCCGAGCCACGTTTCGCCTATTGCGGATGACGTGGAGGTTCGTGAAATAGCAACAGAATAGGATTTCTTAGAGCCACCCGCCTCCGAATCCTTTCCTTTCCGAGTCATTCTCCATGCCTTGTAATACCGCAAAAACATCTCCCATCCCTTGCGGTCGACCACGTCCGGCACGGCACGGGACCTACGTTCCCTTTCCGACGAACTCTCTCGCACTGAGGAACGATATGCCTGTCTCAAACTTCAACTCCAGGCGCAGAAAGTAGCCGCAAGGTTGGCCTCCTCTGTCAGCCCACTTCACCTATCCTCACGTTCCTCTCAATATTCTGTAGCCGAACGTTTCGCTACCTAACGAACCAGTGGACCACTGACAAGTCAGCTTCCGCCTTCTTTTCTCTCCAGCGTTGCATGCTGTTGTTTAAATCAAAGGGGTATGATATCCCTCCGCACTGCCACCACCTGCGCATCCTTTAATTACAAACTTCGGCTTTGCAGCCCGCTGGTCTTTTCTCTACCTTCAACCAGTGCAGCTGTACTACGCACTGCTCCCCAACTGGACCAATCCTCGTACCTCGACTTAAGTCACGCTGTTCCTGTTCCACACACTATCCTTCCGCAGAGGACTCCCTCTGCTCCTTCTTTGCTGGTCATTCCAGCCCTCTGCCGCTTCTGGACTAATGAGAACTTCATCTGTTCCTACAGTGGAGGATGGCTCTTCTCCACCCTCCGCGGATCCACTGACCCCTTCCACCGTTCCTACGGAATGTCTCTCGTCTCTCATTTCTCTTGGAGACTCGCCGACACAACGTGATACGTCCATCCCGGCTCCTGCGTTCTCGCTTCGCGGTCGATCAGTCCGCCCTCCGAATCGGCCTCCTCACCCATGCTGGTTTCCTCATCCACGGATGATCCTTCCTTTCTAGCTTAAGGTGTCTCAGGCCGATTGGTCATCCTCTCGATTCTTCTTCCGTTCCTCGTCTCCAGTTTACCACACCTCCGCCTACCGCACACCAACTTCTCTTACAACAATAAGCAGAACGTGCACGTCTTCAGCAAGCCACCACCTCCACCGTTCCACCACAACAAAACTCTCCTCCGCAACGGAGGCGTCCTCCTCGGATATGGTTTGCGTCTTCGAGTTAGGTAAAGGTCATCTTCTGCCGTGCCCAGGCCGTAAGAATTACTTCTTCCGCCCTATAGGCGATGGTACGGCCAACTCACACACTTTTAGCACCTATCCTCAATCAGAATTCCTGACAACAGACAAAGTTAAACCTCGGTCCTGCTCTCTGCCTCCCTCGAGCAGCGGTTCCCGGTTTTGTCCTCCGCGACAATGACCGAGCCCTCAGACTAAGCCTCCGAACTGCATCCTAAGCGACCGTCCTTGGTACTACAGCCAATACACTATGTGAAAGGTTATACACCGACCCTCCTCCAGATGACACTCGCACGCTAGCTCTCCTCATCAACAACGTGTTCCGAAGAACTGTTCGCTACTTACCACGCCATGAATTAGTTTACACGGACCCTCTTCAACTCCACACTCTTGCTCCGAGGAGTAGCTCTGGGACACAGCCACGAATCTACATCACTCAGCTTACCATTCCCGCACTACGCATCACAAATGGCTTCTTTGCCTCCGCTCGTCATACCCTCCGCTCCTCTGCCAACGACCATGGAGATAGGAGGATTGCCACCTTCAAGATGACTAAAACATAATACTTTGCATTACCCTTGTCCCATTACATCCCGCCATGTATCAGTACATCAGACCTCTTTCTCTGCGCTGCCACGTGATACGTCGCTCTTCCAGCTCCTGGTCCGGTTCACGTTCCTCGTTAACACTGTCCCTGCGCCCTCTGTTGACTGCGGTCCCTCGGAACGGCCGTTCCTGTTGGTTTCTACCAAGGCGGTTCACGTCTTTCTTGCGTTTGGGCGGAAGGCAGATCAGTTCGAATTGGCGACGTTCCTTGTCCTCGGTCTCCTCTCCCATTGCACGCTGCCTCCGCACAGTCTTCTTGAGGTGAATTATTTCACTACCTACTATCGGCTTTCACTTTTCCTCCCTCCAGCATTAAATACTATTGTTTCATTGGAAAGGGTGTGATATCCCTCCGCACCGCCTCCATTTGCGTATCCTGTTGCACTGCCCTCCAGCAGTACCTCCTCTTCAACAGATGACCATCAATTTGCGTCCTTCGCCTCCCCATGCGGAAACTCCTCTATCTCCAACCGATACATCTATAACCGACACTACGTGCAGCCCTATACAGACGAGGATCTCTACAAGGGCCCTTCCGATCATCCTCCAATTTCCATTTGGCATCGAACTCTGGAATCACGCATTCCGAATTACTCGGCCTGGCAATTCGACAACGCCACCTCCTTCCTTCCAGTCTTCCACGGCATCAGTTCGAATACAAATTCTGCGGAAAGAGACCTACCGTGCTCCCCATGCCCCACTAAGACCACAAGCATAGCCTGGGGTTTCGGAAGATCCTGTAAGCACTTTCGCCCTTCTGTTTGACAAAAAAATTCACCTCCTCAAGAGAATCTTAAGATATTTTACCACCTCTTCCGCCGTGGAAGAAGGCAGTGCTGCAACTATAACCTACCTACTACACCGGGACCTTCCCCTTCTTTATAGATTCATACCACAATTACCACCAACTTGTGCCTTCCTTGGTTACCGTTCCAACGACCCATCCGCTACAAATACCTCCGACCTGCAAGATCATCTTTCTTCCCACAAGGTGGGCTGTTTCGACAGCTAAGTTGGTTACCTACCTTGTACCCCTTTAATGATAAGACCCCCTAAGACCCCCTGCATGCGGTAGAGGGGGGGGGGGAGACTTGAGCAAGCCGCATTTCCCAATCTCACCTTGGTATGACATTAAGCAACTCACTTTGAGTCTTGCTATTCCTCCGTGTTATCAATAAGGTGAAAGTGGTTGCGACTTCAGGCGTGTCTTCATCAGGAAAAGTTTTTCCTGGGGATGCCAGCTCGTACTGTGGAAGAACTTGAACCTAGCCCTTCACCATGTGGTGAAGACTGCTAATAAAACAGGTAATGTATATTTCGTCGGCTATAAAAAGACTAAAATTGCAGGGCCCGAACCTGCTTAATTTTAGTTTTTATAGCCAATGAAAATATCATTACCTTTTTTATAGCAGTTCCCCCTCTTTGAGCTTAATTTTCCCTAGAAGTTTGAAGGTTGGCTTCCCTTCTGGACTCGTAATAGTTCTGCACATGCGCAAGCTTGGGTCAGTCTATATAAGCAGACTTCGTCAGCCGAATAAAAACTAAAATTAACCAGGTTCAGGCCCTGGAATGGGCGTCAAAAAATGAATAGCAGAATGTGAAGCAAAAATATTAACGACGCAATTCTGGATATTTATTAGGCAAAAGCAAGCATTGAATCCCCAAACCGTATTTGAGGTTTATCACCCTTAATTTACACGTGTGCTTCTTTGTTCAATTAGCTAAATATTACTATATTGTTATAGTGTCCTTCGGTTTCAAAATGGTCTTGCGAACCCTTTCCATCAATCCTAACCGAAATTATGTGGCTTAGAAATGGACCGCTAAGCCAATTACAGTGTTTAACGATGTAGCAGTAATTGGTGTAGTGGCTTGTTTCGATGTCACAGTGCCATTGTAATGTTCATTTGTATTTGTATTTAAGGTAAACAATTTCGGTTATGATTGAAGGAAAGAATAGATCCCTACCTTTCTGGAAACCCTATGCTTGTCCATTCTGGGCTATTAAAGATCTCGCAAGAGCACTTTGAATTCGAAAATCAACCTCCCCCTTTTCTCTTCACCTTTAAGTGGGCTTAGGATGGGCCCTATGTACATTAAACACTATCGGTTAGGCTTGAGGGAAAGAATAGATCTCAACCTTTCAAAAAATCCTAAGTATGTCCATTTCCGGCTATTAGAAAGCTTGCAAAAGCACCTTGAAACCTAAGGTCAGTCTAACAACCAATTGAACAAAGGAGAGCTCGTGCAAATTAGAGGTGGTAGGTAAACTTGAAATAAGATTTTAGGGTTCAATGGTTGCTTTTGCCAAAATGATGTACGTCTCCTTTCCTGTCCAGAATTGTGTGCTGAACGTTTTTTGCTAAAATATGACAGGACAGTATTGTCGAAAATTTCAATTTTAATGTGACATTAGGACATCGGCCGTTTGTAGGTTTACGCTACAAAAATGATGAGGGTGCCAACTTAAAATGGTAAAGGAGAAAAAATAAAATAATTTATTTAAGATGTTAGGATGTGTGCATATGCTTCAAGGAATACTTGTGCAAGTTTTTATGCTTTTTATGACAATATTTTGAACAAAAAAAAAGTACTTTTTGGATAAATTTCAATTACCAGCAGTACTCTTATCAACGATCACACTGTGAATATTTTTGAAACCACATGGTACCGCGTGGTGATTTATTTTGTTTCCAGGAGCGCATATGTTTGATGTCGAAATGTTTGGACGATATATAACCTTCAGCATTCATTGCAATTGCGAATTTTTTCATTTAATTCACATCATATTTTTACAATCTGGAGGGGAAAAAAACTACCCACATTGTTTGAAAACATTCTAGTGAATTTGTAGTATTTGTTTGACTTTTTTTTCTTTTGTTAGATTACTTTGGAGTGAAGGAAGTACAAGTCTCGAAAAGTTGCTGGAGTTACATTCAGTTCCTGTTTGTTAAATTCGTGTTGGTTGTGATATTATAAGTTATCAAGTTGTGAACGTTATTACCTCACTTTCTTTGCTTTAATTTCCTATTTTTAAGTACGTACAAAATAAAATGTATTTGTGTGCTGTAATAAAGATTTATTTTCATTATTAGAGTCGATTTTAAACTCTTATGCGAACGGGTTGTCTGTCTGGATGGGTGTCTGTCTGTGTGTTCGCGCCATAACGTTTTAACGAATTACCGGATTTCTATCAAATTTTGCGTACAGCTTCTATGGCGCATTTCTAAGTCTATGTTTGAAAATGAGTCGAATCCGATATGGAAATCCTCTACTAAAAATAATCAAAGATTTTTGTTTGTTGCAAACCTATGGAGTTTACTTTTTCTTCAGCTGACGTCATACATCCACCGACGAATGACTGGAACTATGTAGCCTTCGTCAGCGGCTGACATCACCACCAACCGACCAATAACTGCCAAATATATAGGGTGTACGCTTAACCCTTAGGAGCCTAATTCCGCTGCAAAACGCCCAAACTACGATATATCGTTCGCTTACTATTATGCCCTGTTAAAAAAAAAATCCTATTGCTTTCATCGGAGGTGTCACTCCGATTGAATTAGGTATTTTGGAACGTATATTTTCGGTTTATTTCGTCAATTTAATTCAATATCATCTTTTTATTACCTTATGGTTGGCATCGTTGCCAAAATAGACGAAAATTTGCGTTTTGTTTGCTGAAAATAGCCCTTGGTTCAAAAGATTATATCTCCGGAAAAACACAACGGACAGCCGCCATCTTGGTCGCGATCGAGTGAGGGGAATTCCAGTTTTCTGGCTCGCGAAAAATGACGTCAACTCCAACGTCACTGCCAGTATTCCTCGAATGTAATGAGCCGTTTCAACGGCCCTTGTTCAAACTCTTCAACATCGCGAGAGTTGATTGGTTCGTTCGCGGCACGGGGACCCTTCGGCCATTGACTAGTGACGTTTACGCGAAGCGAGTCAAGGTCGCATTCATTGGCGCTAACTCCAGCGCGTCGCGTTGCGGTCAGCCAGTCATAATGGCTGTCGTACGCGATTTGGTAATGGGCTTACGACGATCGAAAATATTGAAGAAATAAAGCAACTTTAAATTATTTTTACGGTAATAAAACATAAAATAATGATTTCGGAACTAATAACAGGCGTTGTGACGGAGGAATATCGAATGGATGTTATTATTCCGACTACTGTTAAGTTGAAACTTTCGTTAGCGCTGCTTACGTAGTCGAACGATATTTTTTAATTATGAAAACGTAGGACGATGGTCCCAATTATATTTCTGGTCTATAATTTACAATATAATTATTACATCTGCGAATTTTTATATTCCTAGACTGCATAGTTTTTTTTACAATTTATTTTCGTGAGGCATGCAACTTGTTTATAGCAGCCATGTTGTGGCCATAGGTTTTTTTCGCTAGAGAATTGAAAAAATGGTGTAGGCCTAAATGGGTTAAATTATTCTAGGTCCTCGACGTTGACACGAGGCCACACTGATACATACATAATAACTGGGTAACAAAGATATAGTCTAATGCATGCGAAATTAACGTAGATAGGGCTACTTGTTCACATAATCGTTAATGACTGTGGTGCTTAACCCATACACGCCTAGATACGATCGTACGCCTTCAACGTATAACAGCGAAAAAACTAAGTCCCAGCGCGTGCTTTGTGAGGGGTGCCCGGGGACCCCGAGCAAAGCGTGCAGTCACAGCCCAGTGGTCAGCGTCGTCGGCTCCAAACCGAGAGAATGCCGGTTCGAATCCGAGAACCGACCCAAGTACCATATTGACTCTAAAAAAAAGGGTCTGAAAAGTTTTTTCAGGCGGTTATGGGTGGGTTAATACTTTTTTTTTGTGGAAGGGTGGGGGACGAGGAAAATAAAGCAACTACTGTATGACATTTGTTTTTTTTATTTTCAGGGGAGGAAGTTGGGGGGGGGGGGGGAGTTCTTAAAGCTACTTTTGGGCAATAACTTTGTTATCTAGTTATATCCTTCATATCAGTCCGGCTGTGTGGCAACGTCGCCGTCGTTAAATGAAATTTTCAAAACGCCTGGATCAAACGGGTTTGGAGGCCAACAGGGCACCTCCTCTGCCAGAAAACGGCCAAACGGTGTGGAATATTTTGAACACTGGTTCATTTTGCGATTATTCTAATTAAACTTCCAGTTTTATGAATGAAACCGATGGAAGAATGTTAGTGGGCTCGTCTTGAAATGAGAGGTGTGTGCCGCCACTCCATGCCAACACAGCTGATCAAGAACTTAGAGGTCGACCGAATTTCGGTTTCGGTTTCGCCACCGAAACCGTCAAATTTTTGGTTTCGGTTCTGGTTTCGGCCAAAACAGTTATAGGCCAGTTTCGGTTTCGGCCGAAACCGAATAACTAGTTTTGGTTATGGTTTCGGTTGAATCCTATGCTGCAGTTTCGGTAACACCGAAACCAATTCCCCTCCTGGCAGTAGCCAATTTCCGCGTTGTCTAACTAGGCCCAGGGGCACCGACATCCAGATCCTGCTTTATTCTGCCATGCCCATCAATAATAAATACTTTTTTTTCAATCCATATTTAATCATATTTATAATGGCATCGTTGCACTGCAGGGATTTATGCTTTAATTGTCTTTATTTACGTTTTCAATCCAGGCTTATACTCATTGAATCAAACTCTTTTCTGGTGCTCTGCATCTCCCTTACTGACATGAGTTAATAGTTTTAAAATAAAAAAAAATACTAGCAAGCAGAAATAAAATGCAAACGAAAGTCATGAATTATTTACGCAAGATTGACATGTTTTTTAGGTGTGAGGGTGAAGGGCGTGCGTGAATTTGCTCAGCCTAGCGGCAGAAAAGAGGTAATCCGGTCTGTGCCTCCCATTTAGTGTACGTCTGTGAAAAACCATACACTCATAATTTAATGATTTTATCCTTACTTTTTGTCGAATTATTAAAAGGGATATTATTTAGGTTTTGGTTCCAGTTTCGGTAGTGGTTTCGGTTTCGGCCGAAACCGATTTAATGGTTTCGGTACTGGTTTCGGTTTCGGCCGAAACTGAAATGCCAGTTTCGGTAGCGATTTCGGTTTCGGCCGAAACCAAATATCCGGTTTCCGTAGTGGTTTCGGTTTCGGCCGAAAGTGAAAAACTTGGTTTCGGTCGACCACTACAAGAACTAGATATGTAAATGACTGCTAGTTTTACCGGTTACTTACACACCGTGGAACCATGGCCAAGAAATTATTTGGATTTTTGGATTGCATTCTTTAAGGAGGGATAATTAATTAGTCATTGCTGTTAGACAATTATTAGAACCCTTTTCGATCACTGAATTGTCAAAAGAAAACAAATCGACTCTTGGTTTAAACAGGTTTATTTAACCCTATACTGTATATGCTAATCTTTTTCAACGTGTGCTACTTCTCCACGTATTTATTTTGTTACGATAACGTCTGCGATATTGGCTTCCCAATACTCACATGGGAAAGATGACAGTTGTTAGAAAATACACTGTTGTATAAAATACGCTGTTGTAAATAATCCCAAACTAAAAAAAATGCGACACATCAGCGGACTAAATAATAAATGTAAAAGTATTTTCTCTTTACCTTGTCATTGTTGCTGTTTGTAAATAAATCGATCCCTCACTATTTTAGTGGTCGCCGGCACTGAATGTACTTTTACTTCCACATACGATTGTTGTTGTTGCATCCCCGTGCCCGCTGCTATTTTGTACAGCCGTCCTACTGCATGTTTTAACAACAATGCAATACAATGTACTACAATGTGCTTTTGTTACATCTGCTCAGCCAGTCCAATAATGGTTCTTCGTTACAGCTGTTATCACTTAATCCTTTTTTACTGTTTGAATCTTCAGCCCATGCGCTTGGGCGCAATTCTCTTAGAGGATAACGACCCTCTTTTAGAGTTACAGAAGAAATAGGACGAAATAGAAGAAAGAAATCAAGCCGCCAGGTCTACAGGAAAATGACTTCGCTCGGGGTCATCCATTCTCAAGTTGAGACTCGCACCTCATGAAGCAGGTTGAGCCAAGCAGGTTTAGTAGTATTAGCATAGTAGAAGTGTTTCTAGCCTACAGAAGTGATTATGCGAAGTAGTTAACAAATATACCGTTCTAATTTAATTAAATTGATCGAAAATATTAAAAGTATGAATATTAGACAATTTGTTTGTGTCGTTATGGTCATAACTTGTATTTAAAAGTCACAAAATAGGTACAGAAAATAAAGAAAATTGCTTTGGAAAAGTATGGAAAATTATAAAGTCGTTTAAGAAGATGTGTGCGAGCCCTGGCAAAGGTTGCTGGGACGGCTACATAACGTATAATTGATTCTGTGCTTCACAATATTTAGGGCGAACACAAAATTCCATACGGAATAACGCAAACACAGCGGGAAGAGTAGCACGATTGCACAGCACTCCATTTGACTTAGTGCAACAGTGTGACACAATCCATGTGCAACGCAAAACTTTCCACACCAGAGAAAAGTATCCACACGGGAAAAGCGTTCACTCCGGAGGAAAGTGAATGCGCAGTGTAAAGGTTGTCACAATCCAGAATGACACAGGGAAAAATGAACATTTTGAAGAAACTTTCTCTTGCCCAAGAAAGCAAAGTTGAATCCGTTAAAAAACAAAGCCCATCTTGGTATTCTTGCTGCAGCCATGACAGGTATGGCTATTTTAGGATAAAATATCCAAGTAAGATCTTGGTTATCAAAACATAACGTAAATTTACAACTAAATTGTAATCCATTGTAAATTGTAATTCAATTGTAATCCAATCGTAAATATTGTAATCCATTTGGGTATAGCCCCTTTCCACTGTAGTTAGATGTGAGAGGAAAAAGCTATCTGCTATTCCTCCATATTCCCGTTTACATTCAATCATGAGGCGAACCGTAATGAACATCGAATGTTCACAACAGGTTGTTAATGGGAAAATGATTTACACCATATTTGGAAATTATATTTAGAAAATATGGCACAAATTTAGAATATTGATTTACAAATCAAAAAAATGACCTTATTACTGCTGGTACTAGGACTGTGATAATCTTTAAAAGCTTCCAACATTTCGGAAAGGTTCATGAGAACAATAGTAGTGATTTTTAATCCCAAGTAATTCACTTCATCATGGCCAGTAGCACATGAGTTGCATCTTAATCTAAGACCACTGTCTTGTAGTTTTTTAAGCATATTAAAATTTTTTATTTTGCACAAAGTTTTTATTAGCCATGCTTACATCATCCGCTAATGGTGTTGTCTTTGCACAACCCCTCAAAATGACTTCCATCCTTTTCTCAAACATTTCAGGACTTCCAGATCATCCTAGATGATTCAATACATGATTTAATATGATTCAATACATATAGTCCTCTTATTGTATTTAGGGCTAATATAAGCTTGGAATCGTCGTGTAACTCGATTTCTAAAAATGCGTCTTGACAAATCAAAATTGGAAAATTTGTTATATTCCGCTAATTAAGATACTTCTTCTTTTCCCTTGGGACTGAGTAAAATTCAGTTACAAATTCTGGATTTACTGACTACAATAGTTCGCTACAATTCTAATATCTCCATTTGGTTTAAAGACTAGAACTACATGTGTAGGCCAGTGACTTGTTTCAATGGGTGTAATTATGCCAGCTGCCTTTTGCCTACCAAGATCTTTTAAAACTTTTCCCTTAAGGCTAATGGAATTAGTCTTGGTTTTACAATGTTTTGGGTAAGTCTGGTTTTAATATGACTGTTTGCCTAAACCTGGCTGGAACAAATTTGGTAACCTTTTTACAAGGTCATCTTCCTCAGAAACATTGCTGTTATTAGCTTTACATCGTTTATTAACACTTGTTAATTTACACTTATTTTGCTAAACAATTGTCTCCAATTCATGTTAAATATTAGAAAACAAAAACGAACTCGTTTGATGTTTAAGGTAGGGTTTACTGATCTGAAGTCAAAACTGCAAAGGAACACAAACTCTCCTGTAGGATTTCATATACTACGGTGCTCATGTACTGTTTAGTCCACATGAAACCTTACTGCTGTATTCATATGCTTTTACAGTTTACTTTAGAATATGATAGGGCAGATTGATTCATTCTACTTGGCTAAATGACATCGTTGAAAATCGTAAAAACCATAGTCTTATTGTGGTTAGTACAGACCTACAAACTAAGTAATTCAGCATTTGTGTGACTCCTTGAAAACATGGAAATATCGTCAAAAATAAAATATCAATCATGAAAAGTGGTGTATGTATCGGTAGGATGAACGTAAAGGAGACGACTTGAATAATGCTGAAAAATTTAGCCCCGAAAGTAGACGAGTTTGTAGCACTGTATTAATCTTACAATAATTTTAAAAGCTGGGATATGGTTTTAATTTTATTTACATATCTGATGGTTGAATACAGCAGTAATGTTTCACGTGGACTAAACAGTACGGGAACACTGTGGTATGTGAAACCTTACAGGAAAGTTTTGTTTGCGTTCCTTTGCTGTTTTGACTTCGGATCAGTTAAACCGTGCCTTAAACATCAAACGAGTTCGTTTTTGTTTTCTAATTCGTGATACCAAGTTGCTTTTCTGAACTTGTTAAAAATACACCAAATTTTGCTCGCTTTGATCACTCATTCACTGCAAGTCTTTCTTTTGAAATTTGGTTTGTCCGCAGATCTCTTTTTATTTGTAATAGGACAGCAAGCCAAATGGGCAACGGACATTTTCGTGAAACCATTGTACAAACCAATTCGTAATAAGGATAATTCTTCACGTTTCCTGAAAATACGGGTGTATTGTTGGCTCACCAGCATTGTTAGCATTTGTTAAATCTTCAGTCTAGGCCTTGCAGCTGGCGTTTGCTGATTGGCATTGTTGCATAAAATCAGTGTTTAAAACAATGGGGCCTTAGGGCTTCGGGCAGATGACCAGGAGTGGTTAACGCTCGTTAAACCCTTTAACCCTTTTGTTTAAAACAATAAAACGGATCGTTCAGGGCCCCGGATCGGAATGACCAATTTAAATTTCCATTTCTATAAAGGGCATATCACCGGAAGTAGATCTTTCAAATGAGCTAAGAACCAGCATTCTACAACAAATGGTTTAGTATGTGAAGACCATTGAATGGAAAATGATGAAAAACATAACAAACAGAAACCTTTACAATGCCACAGGGTTGAAGTAAATCCTTCGTGAAAGTTTTGTAAGAAAAGATTTGTCTTTTGTAAGGGAACTACAATGAAGTATTTGGTATACCAACCTTTAGGGATTGCAGTTTGTTCAGTTCCTGAATCTACATCAAACTGCCAGGTTTCATTGTTAACTTTCACATATGTCTGCTATGCCCCTTTAAAGTAACCACTTTATATCGAAGTGATAGACACTCTGATACGGATTCTGATTCACATTCATATTCTGAATTGCTTGAGGTAAGATTGTCATTTTCCACAAAATTTGTTCTCGTTTTTACTTGTGCCCTTACACACAGGGCTAAGGTGCTCCTGATTAGACTTACCACAGCACATCCATTATAACCCTATTTGTGCTAAGCCTTAAATTAGTTTTACCAGGTTAGTCTGCCTTCACAGCAACTTTGAATTTTAATTTATGCATTTTGTTTCTAACCATTTCAGAGACACTTCTTTGAGCAGCTTTCAAGTTAATATCTAATTCTTTAACTCTTGCCCATGTAAGGTCTGATTCACTTAGAAATTTTTGATAACTTGCATGTCAACTTAAAAAATGTTTGCTGGGACTCATGCCTCAGCAAATTGAATACTGTAGAAAACAAATGGAATTTATTTATTGATATTATTTCCGTCCACGTGAGTAAATCAACCGAATTTGTTCAAAAGAGAAATAATATAACCCATATTATACCTCGTGAATAAAAAAAACAAACCACTCTCAAAAAGAAGCTTTTGGTAAAGCCTGAAGCATGAAAATAGTGACACTAACATCGAGTTATATAAGACGTGCAGAGTAAAATTAAAATCGATGTACAAGGAGCATGTGATAAAATGTGAACATAAGACCCTGCAGGAGGGGACCATGAGCGCTATTTATAAACACGTTAAACGTAACGCACAGGTTTCTAGCAAAATTCCACCTTTGCATTTTGATAAACGAACTGATAAAGTAAATGCCCTAAATGACATTTTCTGTACAAATTTCGTGCTTGATAGTAACACTGTAAATATAGTTCCATTAGCCTCCGCAAATGGTTTGTCACAGATGAATTTACCAAAAATTAATGTTCTTGAGTTTTCACCACAAACTATTCTTACAAAATTAAATTGTTTAAAAAATAGTTCTGCTACTTGTCCAGATGGCTTTAGCTCTATATTTTATAAGAAATTAGCAAATGATCTTTTTCATCCTTTATTTCTAATCTTGAAATCGTCATTTGAACGGGGAACTATCCCAAACGTTTGGAGGTGTGCAAGAGTTAGCTGAATCTTTAAAAAAGGTAACACAGCAGATACGGCAAACTATTGCCCAATTTCTCTCTCCTGCATCCCTTGCAGGATTCTTGAGAAGATTATTCGTGATGCTGTCCTTAATCACCTCTACAGGCTGTGCATAGTCCCCAATGTAAAAGTTTGGGTTTATTGCCTGGTCGCTCAACTACCATGCAGCTATAGAGCTGTCTAAATGATTGGGCAAAGTCTCTCAATAGCGGTGTTCCAGTAGATGTTATTTGTGTCAACTTTGCGAAAGCGTTCGACTCTGTGGTACATAGTAAACTTCTGGATAAACTAAAAATGGTTGGAATCAATAAACAAATCCTTGCTTGGATAAACGACTTTCTGCATAATAGAGTACAATCGGTTGTGGTGGGGGAGTCTGTCTCCGACCCACGCCCAGTTACTAGTGGGGTGCCGCAGGGGTCCGTTACGGGACCCCTGTTGTTTTTAATTTTCCTCTCTGATTTAATACTAAATGACAGCAGTGTTGAAATGCCAAAATTTGCTGATGATGATTAACTTTATCGTGAGAACCGAAAACGACCATATCGCTCTACAATCTGCTCTTGAAACTGTAAACACTTGGTCTTCAGACTGGCAGCTGCCGATAAACACTTAGAAATGTGTAACACACCAACTTGGTAGCAAAAACAAACTATAAATACATATCGGAAAATTCATACCTTAAGGCTGAATATTGTATAAAGGATCTCGGAGTATATTTGACCTCCGATTTAAATTTCTCAAATCATTTCACCTTGTTGGTCTCTCGTGCAAAGCGACTGGGCTACTTGATTAAGTGCTGTTTTTTTTTTTTATCTGGTGATGCCTTAACTTTAGCTAGGGCTTTCACTGTCTATGTACGACCTATTCTGGAATATGTGAGCCCAGTATGGTTGCCACATCACATTTAAGATATAAAATTACTGGAAACTGTACAGAGATCCTTCAGAACATATATACGAGGTTATTATAATCTGTCTTACAAGCAGCGCTTAACTAACCTAGGACTTGAATCGCTTGAATTAAAATGTCTTTATGCGGACCTAACTCTCACCTTCTCCATTCTGCAGGGACTCATCGATATTGAACCCAAGCAATTTTTCAAAATACGTGGGAACGAGTATACTAGGGGTCATCCCGTGAAACTCACTGTTGCAGTAAATAAACAAGGGGCTACAGCGACTATCTAGTCGCATTGGTCTTCTGTACAGTTCCTCCACTTCCACTGTTGAGGCACACACCTCTATCATGCACTACTCTATCATGCACACCTCTATCATGCACTATCACACTATCTCTATTATATAATCTAAAAACAGTAACCATCAGAATTGCCCGTTACAAATATGTTAGCTTTTAAGCTAATTTTACGTTTTAGGCATAATTGTGAGCGTTTAGGCCTAATTTACAACTTCAATTTCGTAAGTAGCAACTGACGGAGTTTTGGATTGTATACAGTAAGCCTATTCATTTTTGCAACACGGTATGCCTCCGCGCACACAATTAGTGTTACAACGTAATGCGCAACGTAGCCTAATATAGATCATTGGTAGTAGGGAAGGGACAGGAGAAATGCTGCAGCAGCGACTCGTAGCAACTATTGATGTTGCCATGGTAACGTGATTTTAGATCTAATTTTCATTTTTTAGGCCTAATTTTTTTAACGGCAGTTTTAGTTTCGTAAGTAGCAGATAGGCCTTTTTACGGCTGCGTTAACACAAATCTTTAGGATTTCAATTCAACGATGAAATGTTATTATTTAATTTAGTTACGTCGAAGAAGCCTATTAGCTATAAGGAGGCAACGATGTTTTAATTTGCCGTGTTATTTAACTAACTTTTGACACTGAGTCGAATGTTGTAAACAGTGGTCGTCAATTTCTGGTACCGTTGCGAAGTTGAAAAAAGCGACGGGACGGACAAAGTCGTTGCAATAGTCTTCTCAGCCGGTACGGCTGTACAGAAGACTAAAAGGACTGCATTAAATATTTCTTTACTAATCGTGGGGTATACCCGTGGAATTGTCTTCCCTCCGAGGTGGCAGCCTCGACTAGGCTGTACAAATTTAAACAAGGGCTCAAAAAGATTGAACTCTCTTCGTTTTTTCTATTGTTTTTTTTTTTATTGTATTGCTGTTCGATTGTGGTTATGGTGGTAATTTGGGGCAGGTATTAGTGGATCACACAGATCCTTTCCTGTTTTTCCGTTGTCTTTTTTCGGGCAACAAAATTATCTAACACCTGCCACTTAAGTGAAAATGTGTGGTTTGTAAAAAGACAGTTGCAACTGTAGTTCTTACAAATTCTTTGTGCTAAAATGGTAGTGGAGAGTGGAACCGTCTGTAAATGTGGTTCATGTAATGGTAATGTTTCAGCCCAAGCCTTAATTACAGTGATTGCCCGATATGCTAGGGACAACTTGGGAAAACAGCCTGAGGTGTGACATTCGGCTATCAGTCATTCATACGTGCATAGACATGACCAAATAAATAGGTGTGAAAGGCTTTCTTAAATAAATATATGACAGAACCACCTGTCATCACCGAGGAAAGGAAACTCGAGCCAGGTTATCCACTCTCTGACGTACAAAATGTCCTCAATCTTGAATCTTCAATAGCCACACTGGAAATGTGTTAACCATTCTTTCTAAAAATTATCAAAAACTTGTCATTAATACATTGTAATTGCATGGTTTAGATGGCAGACCTTTCAGGCATTAAAAGTAAGTGTAATACTTTCATTGTGCACTGTTGGCAAATATGCCTAGCACTCCACCCAAATTCATTTGAGAAAGTTACAGAAGAACAAACTGTATACGGTTAATAAGACATTAACGCATTTATTAGTGAATTCTGTTACTATTAAAACGAGAATCGTTTGCCTTACTCAGAGCTGCATCAAACTCGGTGAAACTAAACAGAGCAACAATACGTCAGAGTTGCTCTTTTAAACTTAGAACCTTTGCTTTCCGGACATTTTAGGCTTACCTCAGCCGAGTATAGTGGAAACTGTTGATGTAACTCTTTCACACAGATGCTTCTTGCATGACAGCAGTATTGTTATTATTTAGTCAACTAATCATTGGGTCTAAAAGTGTCTTAAAGACTGACATTTTACATTGAGTTTTCATCTTAAAAGTAAAGTCACTCAACTCGTTTGAAACATCGGCAAATTTTCAATCCTCGGAAACGGATGGATTCCTGCTGAGAATAACGAGTTCCTACATGGCCACGGATTAATTAACCTTATAGTAGGGAACAATTGTTTCCACCCTTGTTTCCACGCAGGGGAAGATTGGGAAGAAGATGTCATGAGAGGTTAAGTTAAATAAGTATAAAGTTTTAAACTATATTAGCAAAAAGCTAGGGAAGTTTTAACCTCAAACTTGCGAGTCCTAGGTGAGCAAGTTAGGTTTGAAATGTTGGGAAAATTGTAGTTATTTCTTGTATCTGTAAAGCTCAAGTTTGATAACCTCAAAATTAAGCATAACTCTGCAAAAAGTGTCTGGAACGTTAAATTTACAAGTTGGTCTTCGTATGTTATGTTCACTGGAACCCCAGAGGATTCCGCACATAATGTGCTAATATATTTGTCTCAAATAAACATTTTTTAGGGAACTTAAATTTGGTTTTCTTTAGAAGGAGCATTACATGTGTAAAAAAGAATTGTTTGCACATTACGCTACAATTTTAGCAGAGCTTCAACTTTGAAAATATGGGAGGTGGCGCTCAGCTCTTGCCCCCTCTCCACATTTTAGCTCCCTTTTTGACTGTGATACGACAATGTTACTTGCTGTCTTTTTGTACCCTAAGGTGCGGGATCCTTGTGACTGTATGCCTTTTGCACTACGTTAATGGGGTACTTTAGCATTTTATCCAAAAACTTCTCTTGCTAATTAGTTCAGTAATTCTCTTCTAAACTCTTCTCTCCACGTAACAACTAGCATATCAAAAACCAAAACTGGTAATAAAAGAGACCACTAAGTTCCAGTTATTGTTAACTGACATGTGAGGGGAAGTGTAATTAAGCATTGTAAGTCCCGCCTTCATTGTTCTCTGTAACGAAGTTATGAGTCCATATGTAACAATGTGAACCCACACTTCTATTTGTATCCCTTTTTACTACAATACTCCTCGACGCAACGGCCCCATGCTCACCCTTTGTTTCTACTGCTTCTTTTTGTTTGTTGTTGCCTTTTTTTCTTCTCACAACAACAAAATGGAAATAGGACGACCAAAGTAACTCCATCTTGTTTCTGGTGCAAATGAAGTCGGCCTTGTCGATTACTGATAGGTAGTGCAGTTTCTCCATGTAAAAGGAATCTAGATGACGACCTGAACTACACAGCATCTTCTGCACAGTGAGAATTAAACAACCCCTTGGGTTTTTACCTCTTATTTATTGGATTGCTGACAGTTGGTTAAGTGGCCAAGTTCCACATTTAATAAGAGTGACGTCATGATAGGCCATACTATGGATTACTCCTATATTTTTCGCATCTAAAAAGAAAAGGGCATATGACCATTGGGACTGGCTCGAGAGAAGTATTGGAAACTATTTTCCCCTCCGTCTTATACGTATTCACTTGAATAAAACGAATTTCGCCTGGACCGCAACTTAATGAGTCAACCGCCTGTTACTTTCAAACTCTCGAAAATGTATAAAGGGTATATCTCAACAATTGTCATAGGCTTGGAACCGATCCAGTTCTCTAACTGAACCGCCATTGTACGCCCCCTCCCCCCTTCTCCTGTCTCCTTCAGTGTTTTACTGATGTCATCACCTTCGTCCCGGTATTTTTAGAGGCCGTTAAGGAACCACGCTCTGTTAAGAAGGTGTGTTAAACGTACATCACCCGGATCTTCGTGTGTTGGTTTCCCAAGAAGGACGTGTGATAGGCACTGGGTCAGCGTGGGTAACACGGCCTATTCCTGCACAGGCTGACAGAAAACATCAAAATTCGTGGTTAAGTATTAAAGACGCAATGTCACCAACAGAAAGTCATACAAATGTACTGTGGTGCAATCTAGTGACAGTGATATCGTTAACCTTTACAGCTTGCTCACAGGTGCATGAGGACGTGCCAACTTTTCACTTAAGAATTAAAGTGGTACTATCACTGATTGAAAAGTGAAAGAAAATACCATGGCGCCATCTAGCAGCCATTGTTAGCTGCAGTGATATTGTTAACCTTTACAACTTGCTCCCATTTACACGAGGATGGACACAATTTTCATTCAATTATTAAGGCGGTCGTGGCTTGTTTGCTTCGTTAAAAGAAATGCCATTGTGCATTCCTACACTTGATGCAAGCAAGTGCTAGGTAGTACTAGATATTACTAGATGTTGCCAGATACTGCAGACTTTCAATCGGTGAGAGTGCTACTTTAAGGAGGCATGTGGCCTTTTTGTTTTGTTAAAAGCCTTGTGTATTCCTGCGCTTAATGTAAGCAAGTGCTATAGTACTAGATAACGCTAGATGATACCACATCTTCCAAACGTCCATTTGGTGGTATTGCCACTTTAAGTCTAATATTACTCTGCATAAGTGTCTGGAACGTTAATTTTTCTTCATTTATTGTTTTCACTGGAAGCATAGAGGACATGACGTCCTAATATTTCTGTAAAATAAACATTGTTCAGTGAACCAATCTGAGTTTGTTTTCTTTAGGAAAGTGTTGTATGAGGCTGCCAATCTGTTGAACCCTCATCTATGGCAGCATTAAGTGTGTGAAACTTAAGGTATACGCCTGTGACGAGGGTGAAAAAGGTAAGACAACAACTGCAATTGTAAATTTGTCAATGTTTAAAACTGGTTAAGTGTATTGAGTTTTGACCATACTTCAGACAATGCACTGACTAGAAAATGTTAAACCTGGCGGATTTTTGCATCACACGTATTTTGAGGAGTTTTTAATTAAGCAAATCTGGCAACAACTTGTCTAGTGTTCTCATTGTTAGTGTGTTTCATTCCTGATGAAGTCTGTACCTTGTGTTGCATTTGATTTGTACTTGAGTGGACAAAACAGCTGCTTTTGTTTTTTTCTTAATTATTCATTGCATTTTGTAACAATACATGGAATTTGTTCTAAACACGAAGTGCATGGTTGCAGATTAAACACAAGATAGTTTGTTGATTATTTCCAACACTTACCAACTTATTGGGATTTTATTATTTCAACTTATTTAATCCTAAGTCCAAACGGGAACAGGCTTATAGTTTCCGATACTTCGGTAAAGCAGCCCTACATCAAAATGTAAGTTGAAGAATCTATCAAAGCTGCTGTATTAGAACATATATCCAGTACAGTAAATTGTTACCTGTAGAGCACAAACAATTACCTACAGAATGGTCATGTATATACATGAATTGGGTCGACTTGCTGCTTGTATAGGTAATAAACTGCCAATCAAGAATTTCTTGAATGTGGCGGTAGAAACTCCTTCTTTGATGGGTTAGTTGAACTGGTAAAGTGCTGTAACATATGTAAGCAGTATCCCACCAATCTGTAAAAGAAAAGAGTATATATCAGCCTTGGTTTAAGCTTTCAGCTTTACAAATACTGACATATCAACTTTTTACAAGTCATTAGTCGCACTACCGCTAGTCAGTGTATATATAAACTTTTGTATCACAATACAAATATAGGTAAAAGGATCGCCTAGTTGAGAATGGGTCAACATTTCGAAGAAATGATACCAGCTGACCAAAATGTCAGACTAGCTGACCCTGTTACCATAAGCTTCTGGCCATTTCCGCCTTCCCTAGAACGACGTTGAAACAAATGTTGCTGTATTAGGTGCAAAGGAGACTAACGCTCTTGCTCTCAGACGTCTGGTGGCAGAGTATGGAGTACGTTCCTCTTGGACCTCCAAATAGGGGCGGAGTAAGTAAAAGCTAATACCTTGCTGACCGAACATAAAGAACTACATGAGGTCCAGTGAGCAAGTAACTAAAAGAAGTGCGAGGTAAGAAACGGTCCATCTGGTTTTATTGCGAGTGATAAGGAATGAGGAGGTTAAGGTGCCTCTTCACCGAATAACAGGCAGCAGCATCTAGTGCCGCCTACCATTATTTAGTTCTATGTAGCACTTAATTTCAACAAGCGAAGGAATGCTCAAAGAAGTTTTTTTACACAACAAATAAGTCACGTTTCTCCTTAATTATTGAGTGTAACGTTCGTGTGTCCACGTGCACCAGGGAGGAAGCGGTCAAGGTTAACGATATCAATATGACTAGATGGCGTCCATCTAGCAGTTCAAAATGTTCGTTTTTTATAAAAAATCCCCTGTTATTACATTAGGCTTAACTTTACCGCTTGCTTCTTGGGCACGTACACACACAAACTTTACACTTAATAGTTAAGGAGGCAAGTGGCTTGTTTGTTGTGTAAAAACAAGCTGACTTTATCCCAGTTCTAGTTGCATCTCATGCACCCACTCGAGGTCCTTCTGCTTGTCGCCATTTTTGCTTCATGCTGTGCCATACGATCAGGCATCCAGCTACTATTACCGCATAACCAGAGAATCCACTAGCGTTCCCGGTGTCACTTCAGGTAGCATCGGAGTAGCATACTGAATGTTCCTCAACTCCTCGTAGGGAAGAATAGCTTATTCGACTGCGTGCCCGGAAGAAACCTTGCAACTCACTTAGCCACAGTCCAAGGAAGCTGCCCTGGATTAGTATTTTACCGCTTTTTGATTAATGATGCAAAAGGTACCGTCTGGTTATTAGAGACAATAAATAATAATAAACCGATTATGGGTTGATACTTCTGCCTGTCTACATGAGGTGATTGCTGACATTGATCAATATTTTTGGAGACAACAAGGGGTGCAATGGCCTTACTGTTCAATAAATCAAAGGTCTACAATATATTTTAAGGATATAGGCCCGTTGTAATATTTAAATCCCCAGTGTTCCAAAGTTCAATAGATTCCAACCCTAAGTAAATGAATTCATGGTTTCAGCAATGCTTAAGGACCGATCAGTGTTAACGAGGGCCACATCGATGAGGCGGTCAGGTTCGCACAGGCACATATCCACGTGGACCGCCATCAGCTAGAGGTCTGAACAAAGCCTTAGGTATAACACAGGGATTCCACTTGCTCTGGTGGAGTCCACCGGCCGTAATAACAGACTTGAGCTTCAGGTACCATCTTCAGCTGGCCTGTTTTATTCCTTGCAATGATTTATTCAGTCGACAGACACGTTTACAGCCATCAGGGCTCTTATAGAACCCTGGTAGTGGCCACAAATAAATTAAAATAAACAAATAAAATAAAAAACAATTTTGCAGTCGACCGTTCTATTAAATATGCGGAACGAATATCTGCAATCTGGAATGCTTGCGGCTTATGGGCAGTGATGGCTAGCAAGAGCTGGAGGGAGTCACTTCTTATCACTGGCAAGGTTACTGATTTATAGTCCAGCCCTGGTCTTGCAGACCAGCGGGCTTGAATTTTTGCAAAGACATGTCCTTAGTAAATTTTCACGTGAAGACCCATTTGGAATTCATAGCCTTAACGGCATCAGGGCGCCAGTCAACCAAGTCCCAAACGTTCATGTTCTCAGGGGCATTAATCGCCACTTTCGTGGCTAACTGCCAGAGCCAAGCGTCTGGGTCCCCTCGTGTCTCCTTATAAGTAGTGTGCAAGGGAGTGGAAGTGTTGACAAGAATTACAACACACCCGCAATTCAGTTAAAGGAAAGAGATTACAAGGGCAGTGTGGCCTCAGACGCCTCCTCGCACTTGACATAACCACATATAGGAATAGGTTTGCGGAAATAGCTGCACAGTGGGGCACATACACCATAATGTCTCCTGTCCGTAATCAGCAATGAATGCACTAGGAGACTGTGTAAGGCTCACATCGTTTACAATTGACCTCCCATGTCGGTTCCTGGGCAACGCCCATGACGAAGGCACATAGGGAGCGTCTGATACATGCACACGTTACTGAAGAACACACACACACACATGGGGTTTACCTGGAAAGGTTGAGTTGGACACTCGAGATATGACCAAAGTGGAGATCCTCACACCAGAAGCTTTAAGAATCACCCGTGATACATGCATTGGGGTCCACCCGTGTACGTAAATTGCTGGGGAAAGCAGGTGTCCCAAAATGACCGTGAGGGACAAGCGCTCCTTGAATGCACCTACTCTTGCCAAATAGAGTAACGTTTGAGTCTAAACAAGATTAAATACGTTTGATGCTCCAAGTTACGGTGTGCACAAATGCAAAGGCTGCTGTTTCAAATTAGGGTGTGTGCAAAATGAGGTGGATGAATCTCACCAGGTTAGGGGGTTAACTGTAAAGTATATTGACTATGGCTGGAGCATGTACTGTTGTGATTTTACTTCACTTAATGTCCGTTTATGTTTTTTTTTCTATCGTAGGAGCGATGGTCTTGCTTTGGCTGCCACCATCTACTTAGTGTTACAAGTTGCGTTCAACCTAGCTACTTCACTTCTTCCACGCAGTGCAGTCAGTCATACACAATACTTTCATGTACAACTATTTATTTACACACTACATATCTACAGCAACGATCCAAACATCTCACCAATCAATGCCGAATGGATAAATTTTTACATAGCAACTTTATTACGAGAACTTGAATCAGTTATCCACAGCACCCAACCAACTGCGGTCTTCGTCACTGAAGCTAAGTGCTAACGCACCAACAATCATTCTGATGTTGCAGCTCTCTCCTTCTGTAACTACACTACTATTCACATCCAGCTCGACGAGCAACCTCGAGCCATTATTACTTTTGTTCGCAACGATGTGGAAGCTATGGTTAAGAAATTGAATCCTCCAGTCAATGAAATACTAGCCCTCAACTTGCGGGTTGGCAAAACGAAACTCCTTCTAGTCTGTACTTACCGTTCCCCAAGCAGCACTGACCTAAACAACAGGAATCTCATTGAAGCCTTAAAGACTCTGACTGACACTACTTCCACCAACATTGTGATTGTTGGAGACTTCAATTTGCCTCCGACTAAATGGGAGAATGGGACTGGCACCTCCAACTCATCCATAGAGCAAGCATTTCTTGATTTTTTCACCATCCGTAACTTAGCTCAACTTGTCCAAGAACCCACCAGATACAGAGGTAATCAAACTCCAAGACTGCTTGACCTCGTCCTGACTACAGAAACTGACAACCCCACACACCATGTCACTGTTAGTGATTTTCTGGGTCACAGCGACCATTGCTGGGTCAACATTTTTATGCAGTCAACCCCCACCAAAGCGCCTAAACTACAAAAAAGGTAACTTCGCAAGAATGCGCCATGATCTCTTACAAGCCAACCTTAACACCAAAATGGAAGGACTGGATGTGGAAGAGGCCTGGACGCTCTTCCACACTACGGTCAAATCCACTGTTGAGCAAAACACCCCAGCTGTCAACCTTAAAGGGAAAAATCGCAAACCCACCCATGGATAAACAAAGATATCAAGACTGCTATCAACAACAAGCGCTCTCTTTGGGACCACTTCAAGCGCTCTGGAAATTGGGACGACCGTGATAACTACAACGTAGCCCGTAACCAAACTACAAAGGCTTTAAGGTCAGCCAGGGCAACTTACCAAAGAAAAATTGCGGATGCTGCAAAACACAGCCAGAAACAGTTCTGGTCCTTCGTTAACCAATCCAAGAAACAATCGTGCCCCGTCGGGAATTTACAAGGACCCACCAAAATTGTCAATGACTCGAAACTTAATGCCGAGCTGATGAATTCTTATTTCATATGTGTCTACACCACGAACCCAATTCCCTTCATCCTTCCAACACCGCCAGACGACTTACGCAGTCTAAATGACATTATTATCAGTGAAAATGACATCAACAACTTCTTTCAAAGCCTCAAGATTCATTCAGCACCTCCTCCACCTCTGATCCTTAAAGAGCTCGAAGACGTCATCAAAATTCCAGTTTTTTTAAATTTTTAAGAAGTCCATCAGTGAGGGCAAACTACCATCTGGTTGGAAACAGGTTCATCACTCCTACACATAAATCCGGATCCAAAAGCAACCCTGCAAACTACCTCCCAAGCAGCCTGACCAGTATCCTCTGCAAAGGACTGGAAAAAATCTTTTGCAAACATATACTTGATCACCTGCTTAATAAGAAGCTCCTTCACCTTAACCAGTATGGTGGATTGCCGGGTTATTCTACTGTACACAACCTTGTGCACTTTCTTGACCGAGTCACAGAATGGGTCGACGAGCATCTCCCAGTTGCAGCAGCCTAATTTGACCTAGCCAAGGCTTTTGATACTATTCCTCATGACCTACTGATCGACAAAGTCGCCAAAAAATACATCGGGGCAAAACCATCCAGTGGATTGCAGACTTCTTAACAGGAAGACAGAATGCACCGTCATTGATGGCTTCATTTCCTCGTCCCAGAAGGTAGAGAGCGGAACTATTAAAGGATCAGTCTTTGACCCATTACTTTTCGTTATTTTTATCGATGACGTATCTGAAGTAGTGAAAAGCGACCACTGTGTTTTCCTCGATGACACTAAAATTTTCTCGGCAGTTACCAACCATGACCAAATGGACCTTTTGCAAAACAACATCCACAATTTCGCTAGCTGGGTTAACAGGATGAAAATGTCTCTGAATGCAGCCAAGTGTGCCATTGCCCCATTTGGTTCCGATCACTTAATCAACTTCTCCGTGTCACCAAGTGCTCCCCCCATCGCAATAAGCAACAGCTAAAAAGACCTTGGGAACATCGTTGACTCCCAGCTCTCATTCTCAACGCACATCAACTATGTGATCTCCAAAGAATACAAGGCACTGGCAATCATTAAAAGAAATTTCCAGTTCCCCGATAGAATAACCTTCCTCCAGCTCTACTGCGCACTTGTACGCACTACTCTGGAATACGGCAACCAAGCCTGGTGGATTAAGTATGAGGGTGATGCAGACAAAATCAAAAGGGTACAACGACGTGCTATCAAAGTCGTTAACGGACTCCACGACATACCTTACACAGAGCGCCTGAAGGTATTACGACTACCAACTCTGCTTTACAGGAGATCAAGAGGGGACTTGATCTTTACCTATAAGTGCTTACGTGATTCAAGCAACATTGTAGCAACCTGGTTCACACTCGCTTTTTTGCAACGGCGATGTAACTCGTGGGTGCGCCAACTCTCCCTACCATTCCGGGTTTGTTCCCTATGGAACAGACTCCCTGCTAATGTCGTACAGGCACCTTCTGTCCTATGCTTCAAAAGACGCCTAGACGCCTACTTGCCTGGTGTCTTAGACCCGTACCACTACAAGAACTGGTAAACTCCTTCCCAATGCTAAAAGCTATTGAGCTTCCTGTTGGTCTAGATTCCAGTTCAAGTTCAAGTTTAATTTTTATCCCAAATACAAGTCACTTCCACAAGACTTCATAGGTATTCCTTTTTAATCCAAGGTCTTTCCAGCAATAAAAACTGTCCTTCACTTACCTACTTGTACCCACTCAACTGGATAATTGGTTCACTTTTACTGTCTATCGCACAAGACATCTCTTGAGGGGGTAAAAAGAGTATCAATTGTGACCCACATTTTCAGTCCTCTTTTCAGATGAGGTTAGCTGATAAATGTTTCTGTTCTAAATGGCCTTGACTCGCACAAGTAAACAAACAACAAAAGAGCATTATTTTTGCTTTTGGAGGCACAACAGAAAAATCTCAAATATACGTATTTTTGATTTTCGACACACACACATAACAGATCCCCGGACCAAATCACTCCGTTATTATGGGCAATGTCACTACACCTTACCAATTGCCAGAATAATGGATTACTTCAAAAAAATTCTCAGCGTTCTGTCATTCCAATACCACGAAAACACAGTAGGCGTGACACAAAGTTCAGTTGTTCTATCACTATCTTTCTAAAAGCAGTTACGTACAAGCATTGTTCAATAAATGTGCAAGTGAAAAACAATTACATCTGGTATTCCCACATGACAATATATGCATGTTGCCCAATACCGAAAAATTCTAAATTACAATTTATTCCTTGATACAGACAAACTTACTGAAGTCACTTTTTCAAATTACCCTGTAATTGAAGCACCCTTCAATTCCTTTTTACCTACGATTTGTCGCTGATGTGGTGAGATCATTCAATAGAACCAAGTCAGGGGTTTCGTTATTTTTGACAAATATTAGCACAACAATATGGCCACAATTTAATCACAACAACACAGTTATTTACAATCGTATCAAAAACCAAAACTGGTAAAAGGGGCAACCAAGTTCCGAATGGTTCGGCCCTTCAAAGGAGTGATATCAACTCACCAAAACATTTGTCAAGTTAATCGCACCGCTTAATAGTTCAGAGGTTAAATGAAAACTAGAGCATTGCTACTCTCAGTAGCAATGTTCAAGTTTTCATTTAACATCCAAATTATTATTTGGTGCGATTAAGTTGGCGAATGTTTTGGTGTGTTGATATCACTCTTTTGAAGGGCCGAACCATTCGGAACTTGGCGGCCCCTTTTACCAGTTTTGGTTTTTGATATGATATCACTCCTTTTTTTAAAAATTGTGTACTCCACTACCGTGCAGATGCGTAATTAAGTGCCACGTCAACAAGAAATTCGTTTTCAAAACTTTGCTACTACCTTTTGCCTAGAGGTCGAACCATCCTCAACTTAGTCACCTTTTAATAGATTTTTCGTTTGGTTTTAATTTTGTTGTAATTTGTTTTATTTCGTTAGTTTTGGTGTGTTGGTATCACTCCTTTGAAGGGCCGAACCACTCTCAACTTGGTGGCCTCTTTACCAGTTTTGGCCTTTGTTTATTTTGCTTTGTTTTTACAGTTTGTTTATTTTTCTTGAATTGGACTCAATACAACTTTTTTATTATTTCTTCTTTATTTTCGTTGGCAACGTTATTTAGATTTATCGTGATAAACTAGTGTGTGTCTAGGCACGCACGTCAGTATACACATTGTCATTGTCCGAACTTTGGCCGTCCAATGAGCGACGATGCCGAAAATACTAACAATGGTTATAACATTACTGTCGTACTTACGTGCTGTCCCACGCAATCCTCGTAGCACCCCCAGGCTCCAACCATAAAAGGTATGCAATTCGTATTGTACTGCACCTATTCGTTCAATTTCATAGCTGGAAGCCTCCCCGTTATCTCGATATCGATGAATAATCACCCTATGGGATGTAACATGGGGATGAGCGGATTAGCTGGCTAGCTACTTCTAGTAACTAGTAGTAACACATTAGCAACGTTATTGAGGGTCAGATTTTGCATTGAAAGCAGCTTAGCTGGCATTCCTACACGAGTTAATTTTTGTCTGGTGGGTCATTGCTCTCGATTTCAACACAATATAAGCTTTTGTACCGCATTATTATTTTTCCCTGAAACGTGCCAAACTAGCTTCAGGATATTAGACCCTGACGCTATGGCGTCGCGCTACAATGGTTTACAACCTCGACAATTGAATTGATGTGCTGTTTGTTGCCGAACTTGGCTGGAATACGACGTATCAATGACTACACTGCATTAGACGTCCCTTGCTGAGCTAAACTGACTCCAATTTTAATCGCACATCTCAAGAATTTTGGTAATTATGCCCACGATCAAATACCATTTTTTGCATCCCCGGGCCACACTGTAATTTGGCCTGACTTGGTCATACAATCATATTTCCCATGGATAGTGTAGCCTTTCCCTTTACAATGGGTGCCAAACTGCCGCTGCATTTTGCGGCTTCATTTACAAAGTTGTAAATTCAACCTGTCAATTTTAACATAATAGTCCTACTATTGCACTTCAACCCTTTTTGCTTCGACATTAATGCTTGTTTTTTAGCCTTAATGTTACAACTTCCCTTTTTACATTTATTTATTGCATTTATAATCATTTTAACACTACCTACATGTGTTTCCTTTGTCAGTCGACTAAACTGATATTTAGCAGTTTGTTTTGCCATGTTGATTCTGCGTAAGATTCCTCTTTTAATGTTACCCTTCCTTGTCAAAGTATAAAAATTTTCACCTATCTCATTCTTACCTTAGGATGATGCAACACTCGTAGTCCTAATAATTTAGACCTACGCACCATTTTCACAACACGCCCACCTTTATTCCCCTTACATTTGGTTGCCCTTTATCCCTTTGGATAGATAGATCACTATTTGAATACTTCCCTTCTAAATCTCCAAGAATTTTATAAATTTGAGCTTTAACAGGCCTCTTAATTTTGTCCTCCATTACGTTTGAGTTTACCCTCTGTTCTGACCTACTCATGTACCTCGCTTTTTCGTTCGTTTTGTTTACGCTTTCACTCGTGTACGTGACCTCAAACATGTCTCAATAATTGACAATATACTTCCCTCTATCTGCGGGTTTACGGAATTTCCTTCTAGATTATTTACCCCTTTATCTACAGTTCCCATCTTAACAATACTGGACTCTCACTGAAGTTTGGCCTACACCCACTTATTTTACCATCACTTTTGTTAAGCGTCAACTTATTACTTATTTTATCATCCATATCGTCATCGCTAGCACTTACACAAGTAGAAACAATACGCGATTCTAAAACTACACCTTCCAGTAATACCTTAGTTTCAGGCTTAACACTGCTTTCAACGACTATTGACGAACCTTCATTAGCCATTCCACCCTCCTTACTAATAATGACATTAGGAAATAAGATAGGAGAATCACTGTCGTCCAAACTCGATACCTTGGAGTCAATATCTAGGAATAATTTCATGGCCAAGCCTGTGTACAGTCGTGTAAGACCGGTTCCGTTAGCACTCAAAGAAAAGGTTAACCAAGAAATTCGTAGATTGGTTGGCCTTGGAATTCTAGAGCCTGTGGAAACTTCTCAGTGGTCTACGCCGATCGTCATAGTTCATAAAGCGGATGGTCAAATCCGAGTGATTGGTGATTATAAAACCACCGTGAACCCTCAACTCGAAGTCGACCACAATCCAGTTCCCACGGCCGCAGAATTATTCAGTGAATTAGCAGGCAGTGACACTTTTTCCCTTATCGATCTTAAGGATGCATTTCTGCAAATTGAACTCGACAAAGAGTCACAAGAAGCTTTGACAATAAATACACCCCTGGGTTTGTTTAGATGGCTTCGTGTACCCCTGGGCCTGGCGTCCAGTCCTGGAATTTTCCAGAGGGTAATGACTCAAGTCACCAGTAAAATCCCCAAATGTCTCCCGTTTTATGATGACATCCTGGTGAGCGGAAAGGGGGGTGAGCATGACGAATCGTTAAATAAACTGTTAAATGCTTTACAAGATGCAGGAGCCAAACTTAGGATCGAGAAGTGCAAACTGTCGCGGCCTGAATTAAAATATTTAGGCCACATGATAAATGCAGAAGGCCTGCATACACTCCCTGAGGTTATCGAAGCAGTCACAAACGCTCCTAACCCAACATGTATTCAAGAGCTACAGAGCTTTCTGGGTTTTGTAAACTATTACTCAAAATACCTACCGAATCTCGCTCATATTCTGTCACCAGTAACACGTTTGTTAAGCCCAAGTGTGAAGTGGGTTTGGGGGGCAGAATGCGACCGAGCCGTGAGTAAAGTAAAAGAATTATTTCTTTAATCAAAAGTTCTGGTTCATTACGATCCGAAATTAAAGCTCAAGCTCGTTTGTGACGGCTCACCCTACGGGGTCGGCGCGTGCCTGATGCATGTCATGAAAAACGGTGAACCACGGCCGATAGCTTTCGCTTCACGTAAACTCACTCAAGCGGAAAGAGGCTACTCGTATTTTGACCGGGAAGCACTCAGCGTGGCTTGGGGAGTGAAACGGTTTCATGAATACGTTTATGGTCAGCGATTCATACTGCA
>JAHWFP010111877.1:48044-68359 GCA_023313725.1 Lithobius niger
GAGTGTAGGCTACAGCTGATAAGACAGCGAACTTCCTGTTTACTTCCCTTTATATACAATTATAACAGGAAGTCATGTGATGCAACTTAATACAATATATAATTATGAAATAGCCTATTAGTAGTTAAAGGGGTATCTTGGTAGGGTTAACATATTGACATGAAATTGATGGCTGCTATTGTGGAGCACACAAGTGACGACTCCACATTCCCTTTTTTGATAGGCTTATCAGCTTCCCTCCTTAAGCTTACTACTTGTGGATCAGCCTCGGAGCATGCTTAACAGAAAGTTGCCCTAATTTCACTAAACACCTTATCATTTATCTGCCTAGTCTTTGACCCTATTATACCATCTACAGAATGTATTTCTTTAGCAGCCTTGTTTCATTCAATAGCGCTATTGTCCTATTAAACAAAATGTAATTTAACCCTCCAGGTAATATATCTGTAACGCCTGCCTTCGTCGTTGCTTTGCCAAAATCTCCCTCTAAAATAATCTCGGCAACAGGCACATTTAATGGATGCCTACTTAGTGCTGCTTGTAACCTTACTGTTTCCCAGTATATCTCTACTTGCATCCACATATGCGGGATGACATACGTCATACGAAGCTCCACTGTCACGTAGTGTATTTAAATCATACCCATGTACCTTGATAGGAAACATATACGGCTTTAGTGTTTATTCGTTGGTTCACTAATATTTACACAAAAAAATGCGACTTCCGGTAGCTCTCTTTCAGGACATGAGGCCTGAAAATGATTTAAAGACCCAAAGGTCCAACAAGTACGTATCATCCTTCTGTTAAAGGCCCTTTTGTTATCCTCATTATCCTCAGAATTGGTTTGGGACCTATTCTCAGATTCTACCAGATTGCGGAAGTGTTTCCTGGTGATGGCTAGGGTAGGATGTCTCTTAGACATACACACACGCTTGGGCTTCCATGAGTACACAGCCAGTGGCCACTATCTCCTCCTTGAGGGGTCTCTCTCTATGAATGTAGGATCCATCGTCTTCAGTGTTTGCCATGAAAATCAAGCAAAGCAACTTAAACATTTGGTTGAATGGGTCAACGTTTGCAAAACCCCCCATCAGATGTTCCCATATGAATCTTGCACGTCTTGCAATGTGGAAGGTAACAGACAATTTTAGCAACAGGTTACATTCGCCATTTTTATGTGTCCAGTCTGCTCTCTGCTGCAGGGTGGCGACCACGGGTTCCAGACAATCTTGCACTAGAACCCTTGGCCATCATCTCTTCTCTTCAGTCAAGCATGTAAACAATGCTTTCCAATGCTAATAATTGTCAGGGCGTGTGAAAGTTGGAATGGCTTTATAATATCCTGGTTAATGGTCTTGATGCTTTCTGTAGAGCTGCTGCACTACTGGTCCCCAGGTATGCATGCTGGGTCTTGTTCACTATAACATTAGCACACAAAGTTGGGGTTACACGGTATCTGACTTCGGCCAAACATCCCGATGCTACAATTAGTGTCTAGTTAGCTGACTCTGTTACCGTAAACATCTGGCTAAATGCCATCACTATAACGATGTGGAGACAAACGTTGCTGTATGAGGCACAATGGAGACTGACACTGTTGCTCTTAGGCGTCTGGTGGCAGAGTGTGGAGTACGTTCCTCTCTGGCCTCCAAATACGGAAGGAGTAAGCATAAGCTAATGACTTGCCAACCGAATATCTAAGAACTAGGTGAGGTCCGATCTGGATCTCAATCTGTGGCAGTTTTCAAGTAACCAAAAAGAGTGATTGGAAAGAAACGGTCCATCTGGTTTTATTGCGAGTCAGAAAGGATCAGGAGGTTAATCGCATGGTCACTCTCATCATTCATCCTACTGTTTCTCCTCCAGTCTTAAGGTAAACTGATAAGGCAAGTTCCGAGGCAAGTTCGTGGGTAATAATTACCAATCCCGAGTTGTTACTGCTCATCCATTACTGCTACTCCCTCTGGTAAGATACAAAGACACAAGTAGTACTTCAAGAGCATATCCTAATTGAAGTTAGATTCATGTTGGTTGCTCATCAGTGAGCATGAGTCGTTATACCTTAAACATGGCGCACCAAACAAGATGGCGTCTGCACATCTTGAGTAGGCTCAGTTAGGTTGAACAGACAAGAAGTAACTAAGAGAGAAGCAATACGGTGGAGACGAAAGATGTTTACCACGGTTTGTAGTGATAGAGCAAAGGGATTACATTAAGAGCAGTGAAAAGGTATCAGGTAACAATGGGAGGATACCGCAACAGTGAAGGAGATTCAGTAAAAGAAATACAGACGTACAACACAAAGGGTGAACAGAAAGGGCCCGGCCGAGACTTTGGCGATTATTATTGGTAAGAAGGTCTCACGCTCAATATTACAGTAGACCATTGTTAACACGCAGATACACAAATAAACATAATAGCACTGGAGCTCCAACCCTACAGAAGTAAGAGGGAGCATTTCTAGTGGGAAAGAGGAGGAAGTGGCAAACTCCCCTCACACACAGCACTTGTTATGTGAGTCCCACTGATTACTAGTTCAAAGGTATAAATGAAAACTTGACTATTACTACGGTCAGTAACACTTCCTTTAACATCTGAAGTGTTAGTTGGTAGGATTAACTTGGTGACTGTTTTGGTCATTTTATATGCCTCCCGTAAAGGGCCGAACCATTCTCAACTTGGCGACTATTTTACCAATTTTGGCATTTTGACGTGATATCATTTAGCTTTTATTTATTGAACACTATTTTTATCACTGAATACCTTCCCAATTAAATTTTGCAATAATTGTCAGCATGAGCTAGAATTCTCAACCGAAAACAAAACATCCTGTACACCCAATCAACTATAGCCATGACGTCATCATGTGGATACACGTACCTGCAAGTACGGAGAGAGACCGCCAGCTTTTTGGTCAGGAACACGGAGCATGAAGTGTCACGGGATCATTGCTTGTGTTTTATATTTGTGTTTTGAGCTGTTTGCAGACTTTTTCGAAGTGGGAACTACGTGGACACTAGTTTTGTAGCGCCCTGTCTACATCATTGGAGGAAAAATTACATTGCCAGTCGACTGTCTCAATGTGAGGCCTAACAACAAGGAGCCTGTGTTACGCTATACAAATTTCACCCGTGACCCAAAAGACAAACATACCATGCGCAGGAAATGCCATCCATGTCTCGCCATTCGTTCTTGTAAAGTTTGTTCTACAATTACCGTGGACTACTGGGCCTTCATCAAGGAAAATTGGGAAAAATGTGACCGACATAAAGAACAGCACTGGGAATTGTGCCGCTTGTTCTTCTACTTCAACGCCTGAATCCAGACGTTCTTCCTGTTCACTTGGTAACAGATATATCTGAAACAGAAGGTTTCCACTATTGTGATGAAAACTGCGTCAAACTAGCCACTTAGTTTGGATGCTGTTCATTTGGATGTGGATTTAACAGTCAGTTTAGACTTTGACCCTTTGTCTCTCTCTTCTTGACTGCCTACACAGGTTTTACATGAGTCTGTATCTAAGCTGCTTCTGCTGCAACTTCGTCTTCTATCTACACGGAAGAATATTCTAATGTTGCTGTTGACAGGCCCCATTACTCTCGTCGATCTTCAAGCTCTGCTTGGCAAGTTTTGATCGTCAATCTTTTCTGAAGTCACTGCCAAGTTAGCAACACATCTTCAGGGCCTCTCGTGCAGGAGCCACTTCCTGTTATTGAACAGGTGTCTTCACAACAGAATCGAGTGTTGAATCCCACAACAGCCTCACAACCAAGAAGAGATCTCTCTCCATGGTGGGAATTGAATTCCGATGTGCTGGAGTTCAACGTTTTTTACAGCCATTTGTTGACTCCCTAAGAGAAGACGATTAGCTTCACCTATGAAGAATTCCTCAAAGTAGCCTTCACTGGCAAAGAATGTGAAGGAGTACTCACTGAATGTGAAGAAGTCTTTGCAAATTCCTGTACTTTGCATCAGCCATCCCAAGAAAAGGTGTGTATCTGCTCGCCAACAGAGCCATTGGATAGCTTCACATCACGAAGCCTCGATAGAGTTTTGGAGGATTTCGGTTAGCCTACACTATCCCTGCCTTCATATCTTAGGATCAATGTGTTTCATTTGCCAACGATCTTGGTGTCTCTTAACCTTCACGTGGAACCTTCAAACCTCATGTGTGGCCTTCAACCTCTTGACGAACCTGCACCTGCACCTATGCAAGACGAATCATCCGCTACCATTCAGTCATCAGCAAAAAACGAAGAACCAACCTTCGAGCCCTACCCCTTGTCAGAACCAGGACCGTTCGGTACCGATTCAGGAAGGCAACAGAGGTTGCAGAGGACGACATCACTGACGATTCCTTGTCGATTTTTGATGAAGGACTCACCTTACGTCTACCTAGCACACACATAATTAACCTTGTACACGAAAACATCACAGATGAATTTTGTCTCCGACCACCTGTGGTTGATCGTACAAACAAGAAAAACAGAGGCCTTTGTCTGGATGCTGTTTTTGCAGGCAGGAATAAAGCAGCTCTAGCACAGAGGTAACTGGCTCAGTTTGCGCTTGTCATTTACACTCCTCTTTTTCATGGCAGTTTGTTGAGGGGAGATGGCAGACCTCTTGAATAGGATGGCGTCTGTGCGCCTTCAGCTCAAGGCTCGCTGAATTTCTCTTTAATGTGAGGGGAAAGGCAGCTAGGACAGCCCAGTTCACACCATACCTGGAGGTTAGTTTTCTGCTGGACTCCGCACCGTTCGACTTTGGTTCAATGTTCAGGGTACCAAAGACTGTGTCCTACAAGCACTTCGAAACGAAGGAAAACATACTCAGAATGGGTGTATGAGCAGCATCTCATGGTCAAGCCAATTCAGTAACGTTCGTTCCCACGTGGATTAATTTATGAGATGGGCTATTGCTCTAGTTTTCAAATAAATTCCAGCTTTGTATCACATTATTGTTTTTACCCATAGCCTTCAAATAAGCCATTAATGCTGTGGCCTGCACTGGGCCACTGCATTGTCCTCAGCAACTGAACTCTGATGATTGTTGCCTTGCTTTGAACAACACACAAGTGTATGACTAGATTGTAGCTTCGTAGTTGAAAACCACCATTGGTGAAAATGAAACACGATCAGTAAAAAAGGACATGAGAAAGGATGTTGAGAGAAAGGTGTAAGCATGATGCGATACGATCAACTCGAAATTGCCGAACCTAGTATTGGTAAGTTACCTTTTTGATTAATCTCGATAAAAGTATAATGAAAGATTTTACTTCTACATAAAACCTCGTACGAAATGCAGTTAGATGACCAGACTAAGGTTATAACTTGTAGTCTGCAGTTCGGCCTAGCTGTCTACTGGTAAACAACTGTCTACCATATAGGAAAGATACCGGTCAAAGAGTGCTAAAATAAAATAAAATAAAATAAAATAAAATAAAATAAAATAAAATAAAATAAAACACCTAAGCTTTCCTGGCCAGAACAGGTAAGCATTAGGGAGCCAAATGTCGACCTCACTCAGCGATTGCACTTCAAACTTGCACTCTCACAAGATGAGTTCGATTTTTTTTGACTCCTTAATGCTGACCCGTTCTGTCCTAGAAAGCTTATGATTTTAGTTTATTTTAATATCTATGTATATAATTACACTAAATTCGCAAGACAGCCAGCAGCAGCCAGCAGCAGCAGCAAGCAGGACATACGAAGCAGTTATCTGCATCTGCAGCGCCAGCCAGCAGGACATACGATGCCATCTACCGACGGAACGGCAAATTATAAGACTAGCAGCCAAGCCCCGCTGAGATAGTAGCTACGCCTGGAACGCAACGGCCGGCAGCGCGAACATACGATGCCATCTACCGACCGAACGGCAAATTAAATGGGGGTAGGGGAGCGAGACGGGGGGGGGGGGACGGGGAGGAGGGAGGGGTAGGGGAGCAAGACGATGCGGAATGAGCGAGCGAAGCGAGCGACACTGCTAGTATTACTTTATTTAAAGTATGTTGTGTTGTTAGTTCCATCCTTGACAACAGCATGTTTAACTGTGCTTTTAATTTGATAACTTGATAAAGAGGTGCACAAATCCCCAAAACGTTGTGTAAATTTTGTATTTTGCACATTTTTTGCGCTAGATTTTTGTTGAACTCTGCTTGGTGTTCAAATTTTATCTAAACTAAACAAAATAACGGTGAATGGAATACCAACACAAATGCTTAAACGTCAAAAGCCGTCAGTTTGTCAAACTACCAATTATCAATGTTTATGAATACTTAACGATCCAGTGAAACATTTATGTACTCAAGTAACATAAATTCAATTTTCAGTTGTTTGACCAGAAATTACTTACTGTTAGAAGAAGGGTGTCAGTGATGGTGAAGAATCCAGCCACACTTATTCCAATTTGTGTTCCAGTAAGACGTTGACAGAAAAGCAGAATAGCAAATCGCGTGTCATTTACTTCTTCATTCTGCAACCATGGAAAAAATGTAACAACATGTAGATAAAACGGAAGGTAAACAGTTCATAAGATAAAATTAGCACCATACCTTGAAATTGTAATGCTAATATGCACACCAATAATATTTAATGGTACTAAAGTGTCATTTCCGAATTTATTTGCTCAGGGTTGTCATCCTCGCCATATGAAACACTGAAAATTGAATTGATTTCGATGTGATGCATGTGGGCCCTACTGTGGCGGTTTTGTGGCTGATTTTGGATGAGATGTGGCGTTTGCACATAAAAATAAAAATATAATCGGTCATGAATGTGCGAAAGCTTGAGCCATTGCTTCCACGTATTACCTTTCATTTTCTGGTCGTTAATCAGTACGTTTGCATGACCACTTTGAAGCGCTTCAGAAGGATGCGCAACAAGTCCTTGTCACCTCCAGGGGTCTTGTAAACAACCGTTTGTGGCACTTTCTCCCATCTGGCGATACAGACCCAAAGCGCTTCACAGAGGTGGACTGGCAAATCTGAAGCGCATCATCTTTATTAATGTAAACAGTCGCAATCGGAGTGAGACGTTGGCGAACACCTGGTAAAGATGGCGGATACAGTCACGGCGCCCACGTAATTTGTGCTGGTGCCAATCGATTTTTAGGTAAACTGAAAATAAGTGTTTATGACTAGGAAGACCACTAAGACTTGCTTACGTTTGGTTACTGTGTTTTAAGCTGACCTAGTTTACTACATGCAGGAGGTAGAACAGCATGGAACGTACCCACTACTTGCCAAAGGGAAGGCAGGTAGGAATGGTTTTCTGATCGCACTGGTCGAATCGTCTTCGCTAGCGGAATGGTCCTAAGCTCAGTCTTACGTTTTGTAAACAGTTGCCTTCATTTGATGCGCGTTTCAAAGTTAAATGCGCTTTCTTGTGGCCATTTAAACGTAGTGATTGTGATGGGTTTGTGTTGCTTTGTTTGCTATGAGGTTAGCTAGCACACAACATTGCTATTTGGTGTTTGCTGCTGCCAGTACCGTTGAATCTACTTGTTTGCCAGGCCCTATGAGAATGGGCTTTACTCCACATTATACCCCTCCTCTCACCATCACTAATGCAAACGGAGTGACGAGAATAATAGAGACTGTAGTGCAAACTTGGTTTAGGATAAATTGAATCGTTACATGGATGTGCGAAAGCACACGAATTACCTTTCATTTTCTGGTTGAGAGGGGTTGTGTTGCATTGTATGCTATGAGATTGGCTAGCTCCAGCAGCAGGCGAGTTGTAGTGAGAATTTGCAACATTGCTAGTCGGTGTATGCTGCTGCCAGTACCATTGGTCATACTGTTCGCCAGTTGCTATCAGAATGGTCTTTTACTTACGTAACATATCGGTCCTCTCACCAAAATGGATGAATGCAAATGGGAGGGATGAGAATAATGGAGACTTTAGTGCGAACTCGGCTTAGATAGAATTAGATTGCTTGAAAAATGCATTGGGATATTATTCATCCATTGGCACCAGAACGAACCTTGTGTGGTAGTTTTCCAGAGTCCCATGTGTACATTGGTCAGATAAACCATTCGATTTCATGTTCTCTCGGTTTGGAGGCCAGAGCATTGTACATTTGGCTGTGCTTTGTTTCTGGTGAGGCTTAATGGCGCGTCGACTGCTAGGTCATTAGCGCCAACCTCATTTTCTTGCTGTGCTCGGATTCCCAGGGAACCCTAATAAAGCTTCATTTCGTTCGCTGACTTAGTTATTTTCATTATCATGTGAAGTGACCGGACTGTTAGTGAAATGGCAAATAACTTTTAGGCTATACTTGTAAACTTTAGTTTCTGTTTGTCATTAACTCCTTTATGGGTGGGAGTTATGTTTAAGAGTTCCATATGTACATTGGACAGAGATATGAGTTGATCTCTAGTTCTCTTGGCTTGGATGCCAGGGCCAGTGTCCACTTCGGTGTGCTTAGCTTAATGTGATCAGATTTCCAGGGAACCTTTACAAAGTCTACTTTTTCTGTAATTTAGTTATTGGCTTTCCCCATAGGAAACATTCGTACTGGTAGTGAGGATATCTGTTTACACTAATGTTACCAATCTTATGAACGTAAGCAATCCTCGTTTGCAATTAGTACTTACCTTCTGGACTAAGTCACTTATTGACGTTTCCATTGGAAAGTAGTTGACCAAATACTCAGCAGCCTGGTGTGCCTAAAACAACAGCGTTTTACGTCCATTCATTAATAGTCACACACTAATCTCACGTTTTTACAATTAAGCCCAAGACATGTTTATTTCAGAACAAGCGACTTTTGTCATGAAGAACAAAAATACTCAACTCTAATCTTGAATTTAGCTTTGTTAAGTTTTTACCTCTGACTTTATTAAAAGTGTATTAGCTTTTGTGCTTGTTTTCTTGATAGCTTTTCTTGCTATCACGGGTTTTAAAGTTTTTGTCTACTTTAAGAAACTTGAGGTTTCTGTGAAACACACTCCTCCAAAGAAAATGGCCATGGGCGATATAGTTTACCATCAGAATGTAGCAGCTAATAAAACAGACAGTTTGGGGATCGCTCAGCCACTTGCTCTCATTTAGCTGATGAAAGGGCAAATTGCAACAATTGAATTGCATAGTCATTCCACGTCAGGAATGGAGATAACTTCAACCACACCACATCTTTGGCATTTTCGATATAAAAAAAAAAACCATCCCACAGTAATCGAACGGGTTTTTAATTCGTAAATTCCCCAAGAACTGGAATAATCATCGACTATGACTATTAGTTCATGGTCTGTTCAATGAGTTTTAGTTAATTAAGGATCAAAATTACTAGCAAGCATTTCGAGATTTCTACGTAAGACTACGTAAAACAACTCAATGCGCCAACATGCCTTTAACAGGTGCAATAAGACCTTTAGTTCCTCAACCAACAAGAAAATTAGTTGTAAGTGATAGCAGGCGTAGCATAAAGGAGTCGCCGAAATGATTCTCCCCCCCCCCCCCTATATTCCACCTCTTGTTCTGAGTCACGATCCCATGTTGCCAGTTGTCGAATGAGTGACCATTGTACCTTTTGCATAGAATGTTAGTTAAAAATTACGCTAACAATTACAGATTTTCCGAAAAGTGTGAAAATATCCCTTGTGTTGTATTTAGTCCAAGTACTTATCCGTTTGCAAGCAGTGGTGTTTAACTACCATGAAGCAAGAGAGGAGTTTTGTTTCTTTGCCAAGCCCAACCGTGGTAAACCATGAGTTGTCTGCCTCCTCACTTTAAGCTAGTTCTCGTATCTACCAGGGAATTACAGTCTCTTAGCATTGTCTTGGTAAAATAAGATTTTTTTTACAAATGTTAAATTAAGAGGTTTGGAGCCAGGAATCTATAAATCCACGGCTTATTCTCAGATGACCTAGTAACAATCAGTGGAATACACAGCAAGAGTTACAAATTGGGTACGCCCAAGTACTGCGGACTATTTTGCTTTTATTGAATCCTGGTGCTAGTAAATCGCAGAAAAGTGCGTAATTTATATTTTTTTTAATGTTATTTGTGAGTACAGATCACAAATTGCAGGAGGACTCGATGCAATGTTTCGAAAAGAATACTTTAAAAATACAAGAGGAACGATTTTCACTAATCACAGAAGCTTTACTTTTATGGGTGAGTCAAAAGATATATTCTTCAACACATGTAACAGGGCAAATCCTCGAAATTAATAAGTTATTTATGCTCCAATAGCCTGCAGAACAATACTGTGAAATTAGGACCATAATCTACAGAGGTGTAAAAATCATTCATTTTTGAAATCCCTCTCAGGAACTATGAAGTATAATTATTTTTTTTAACACATAAGAAAAAATAGACGAATGCTGAACTGATTAAGTATTGCGTGTAACACAACGGAAACGCAATGTATCACTAGACCTAAACAACAACAAAAAATGCAACGAATGAAATAATTTACTAATAACAGACTTAATGTTATAGGACTTACCTCTCGGTTTACATTTCCTGATGATATGCAAAGGAAATACACAAACAAAGTATTCCTTAATAAGACTAAGGCATAAAAGGTCATTGTGTATGCAGTACCAGTACCATCAGGCTTCAGTGCTCGAGCAGCAAATATAATGTGTATCATTGCACCAACAAGCCAAACAAACAACACCGTCATAAACACTTCATTGATTACATTTACTTGTTCGCCAAGATATTGGTGACGGCGCCTAAAGAGTGTGATTTGTTCATAGCTCAATTGCTCCTCTTTTAAAGCCTTGCGTAGTTTGCTGTTCATATCTTTAAAACTCAACGCCATGATTTTGCAGCAAGCACATAATAAGATTATTGTACATGATAAAAGATTATTATCGACAAATCCAATGAATGCTTCAGTAGCACCGTATATGATGAATATTATTTGAACAATTTGAGAAGATAGCGTGAAGCATGACATAGTCAGGAATTGTGCTTCATTATTCATAAAAGTGTTATCAAACTGGAGAACGAAACCTAAGATTGTTATTACATGCAAAATGTTGATTATGGTGTAAACCATAAATTGAAGTAATGCGGACTTCAGTACAACTTTTGCATCCTCACAAGTATAAATCAGTGATGACGTGCCGAATATATGTAGGAAGTTACATAAAGTGTTCTTTCTTTTGTATAAGACAACAAAGGTGTGAATACTCATCAAAAACAACAAAGGAGCATGAAGGGCTGTAGATACAGTTTCAATGCTTCTGGTTTTAACAAAGTCTGCAGTAACAATAACTGACGAGTAAATTAACAATACTGCACGAAATAGCACAAATATTACAAAGTGAACTTTTCTGCAACCATTCTCGGGTTGGTCTTCAGAAAAGCTACGCGGATAAATCTTCAAACCATACATTGTGAAAACCCATTTTAGGAATCTTGTTGTTTTCTTAATGTATATTGATTTGTTTGAAGTTGAAGAGATGGAAACCCTTTGTGCATTCGGCGAAGAAGTAATGGATCTCGTTGTTAATTCCATACTTTCTGGGATAGTATGTTCAAATTCCATACCTTTTCTTTCTATGGATATCCTGCAGTTATTCACGACAAAGAGATGTGTTCTTTTATGCACCGATGTTAATCACTGAGAAATCCAAACCTTAGGCGTGGCTTGTTTCTGCGCAACAACCATAATAATTACATGGTGAACGACACGGTAAATCAATTTGATGACCTGCAGCTTACATTGTCAGCATAAAGTCGTTGTTGGTAAATACAGCAGCTTGACGTAAAATATGTAAGAAGATCATGACGGTTCTTATACATCAAAATACAAGTTCCACTGTGGATGGAATACATTGAGCATTGCTGGTAAATCTTAAAGAAACTACTTACGTAAAATGCTATTTGTAAGTCCTTGTTGATCAGCAGGATATTAACTGGAGTTCGTTGACATAAAATGGATGTTAATAACAATTTATAGGCGGATGAGGAAGCAATGTGGGGATCGATAGACCACTCACTGATGCTAGACACTTTGCCTACCCTTCAAAAGCATGATTAGCATGAGTTAAACATAGTAAATATTGATTTTCTTTCCATAATAGTTTGATTGGGGTCCATAAATAATAAAAAAGGTTGGGTTGGAGTACTCTGCAATTTCCGTTGGTCGATGAAAGTGCGAGCATCGTCCAAAAGAAAAGCAATGATCATCCAATTTGCAATTTTTAAACTAAACAGAAACTGGATATCAGATGGATAGTTCAGAGTAAACACGTAGTTTGAACAATATTTTTTGTTAAATATGTCATAATTAGAATTATTCTTATGCACTTTCATACCCACCTGATAGCCTTGCTTTCGTTTTGTTAAAAAGGTGCAAATTTTAGTTGATCATAGCCTTCGTGCCAATTAAGGCCACTCATGGCCACTCATGCTATTTTGTGTCTGGGCACTAACAATATTGACTACTACACTCCTAGTGGTATTTCTGAAAGGCTGTCACAGGTAATGAGACTAATAAAAGAGTACCAGCCTGAAATCAAACTCTCCATCGTTGGCCTGCTACCCCAGTGGGTCCCAGAAGCTATTTGGTTCGACCTCAAAAACTATTTGGTCTGCTGCAACAGTCACATTATGAACATTTGCAAACTCGAGAATGTAACATACATCTCCATGTGGGATGATGTTGTAAATTCCAGGTACATCTTGGCCGGAGACGGACTACATTTTTCTGCTACTGGAAAAAAACATTTAACTAACATAATGACTAAGGCCATTCTGGGAAACTACAGGTGGATAATGGTCTAAATGTCGGCCCAAGTTTTTTCCTCCCTCCTGGATCCTTGCCCCTTCTGTCTACCACAGATACTTCAGATCGGTCTGTTAATTTGAACTCTAATAAGCAACTGTCTACTGCTAACATTACACAATCTAATCATAAAGCTCACCTAAATTCTCTGTTTCTAAATGCACGAAGTCTTGTGAACAAACTTGTTGAATTCAATATGTTATTGTTAAAGGCACATATTTTAACAGTTATATTTTAACAGTTTCACTCGATACATTATGGAAATAGTTTTATATAAACTGATTTATCTTTCATTTGCTGGTCTAAGGGTACGATGCAGATGTCAGTAGTGGCGCGTAAATGTTATTAGGCTTGTTTTAAACGGCTCGGTCCGAGCGGTATTTAACTCCCGCCACATCGTTGGCAAGCCGCGGCCCTGGAGGAAGGATAATTAATCCTTCGCTCATGTTTGCAACTTGGTCGTATGATGTGTCACTTTGCAGCGGCCCCGAAATGAGTTTGACTAGTGTCGTAGAGCAATGCGCGCTGCGGTCGTTTGAACTATATTTTAGCGTAGGTGACACAGAGTAAAGCGGCCAGAACGGAGGGATTTATGTGCCTTTAAGCGATTTATAAGACCTTATCTTTGTTGTGGAAACTTGGGAAACTTGGAAACTCGTAAATAATACGATAACGGATGCGATGCTGACTGCCAATACATCGTATAACATTGAAAGGAGAGACTGTTTGACTCGTGCTGGTGGCATTTTATTTGCAGCAAAAAAGGACTCATGTACCATGTAACAAACATATGTACTACAGTTGAAGCAATGACTATGGACCTATTCAATGAAAAGGTTTCAATAACTATTGGGCACATCCCGATTGGGTACATTAACTCAGAATTTAGATCTGACTGTACCAACGTTATTGTTGGGGATTTCAACCAGCCAACAATTGACTGGCTACATTCAGGAGCAGAAGGAAAAACAGGCACTACAATTTTTAACTGGTTCTCTGACTTGGGTTTGGAGCAGTTAGTCATCGAGCCAACACGGGGCAATAATATACTCGACCTTATCTTGGTTGACAATGAACGCACTATTACAGACATTGCTGTCTTACATGGACTCGGTACTAGCGACCATTCTATGCTGTCCTTTCACATCCACACCGTCCATTCAATTGACCCTACTGTGTCAAACTTAAAAATTAAAAAATTTGACTTAGAAAGCAAAAGTATTTCTTTTCTAATCGTGTGGTCCGCCCTTGGAACAGCTTATCGTCGGGGGTGGTGGAGTCCGAAAACCTGCATATTTTCAGGCGAAACCTGAGGGAGGCTGATCTTCATGTTTCTGAGATGTTTTTAGCCTGTTGAGCATTGATTTTTCGCGTTTTCGTGTAGTTTTTTTTTCTCTGTTCCCTGCCCACCCGCCCGGTTTGTTTTATGTAATCTTCTTTTCCCATTTGCTTTTTTTAATTATTCTGGACAGGTGTCAGTGGCCCTAAAAAGTCCCTTCCTGATCCTTTTTCCATTCTGTATGTGGAAATAAAAGTTTTATTATTATTATTATTATTATAAAAAATTCTCTTCATGAGATCGATTGAAATCTTAGGATGGTTGATGCTACCGATATAGATATAATGTGGAATATTTTTATCGCTACTATAAATGACACCTTGGATCAACATAGTACACTACAAGTCAACTCTTTTCGGCATAAAAAACGCATCCCTTGTGAAGCCAGGAAATTAAGCTCGCGTAAAAAGCGACTTTGGCGCCATTATAAAAGAAATCGCTGTGAAGATATCAAATCATTGTACAAGCAAGCTAGCAGGAACTATGCAGATTGTGTAAAGCGATTGTCCATCCAAGCTGAAAGTAAAGTTATAAAGGAAGGAAATCTTGGTGCTTTGTATAGGTTGGTAAAAAATAAAACAGGAATTAAGCAAAGTATCCCACCCTTAAAGCTAAAAGGCCAGGTGGTATCATCAGACGAGGCAAAGGCAAATGTCTTACACAATATATTTTCCAAAAACTTCATCTCCGATAATAATGGAGCCATCCCCGACAATCAGAGGAACCTAATGCATGCGTTCACACAGACCTTAGATAATGTGTCTTTCTCAAGCAAGAAAGTCCACAAAGCAATTAATGATACAAAAACTAGCCATGCCATTGGTCCTGATGGACTATCCGCATATTTTTACAAAGAATTGCGGGATGAGATTATCTCTCCTTTGGTGATAATATTTAAATGCTCAATGCAGTCGAGCAAAATCCCTAAATGCTGAAAAAGGCACGTGCAATTCCAATCTTCAAAAAAGGTAATGCATCCGATCCACATAACTACAGACTAATATCTCTTACTTGTGTACCTTGTAAGATTATGGAAAGAATTATTAAAAATGAAATGCTAAATTTTCTAAACGAACAAGATGTAATCTCGTATGATCAATTTGGTTTTTACCTGGATGCTCAACAACACTACAGCTACTGGACGTCCTAAACGACTGGACTAGTTGTTTAGCTGAGGGTTACCCAGTTGACGTAGTTCTAATTGATTTTGCGAAAGCATTTGACTCCGTTGTCCACCACAAATTACTATTTAAACTAAAAAACATTGACATCAGAGGGCAACTACTGGCTTGGATTACTGATTTCCTTGTGAGCTGAAGCCAGCGTGTCGTAGTCGGGGAATTGGTGTCTCATGATGCTGTGGTTGAAAGTGGCGTTCCACAGGGATCAGTTTTGGGTCCATTGGAGAGGTGCCCCAGTTTGCTTATCTCCCCCTTCAACCCTGGCGTGTACCAATCCAACATCCCAATTTCTGCCCCCCCCCCAAAAAAAATTATAGCCTTCACAGTGCAATTTCACAGTGAATTTCACAGTGCAACTTCTTGGTATGATCAATCCCAATCCCAATTTCTTCCCCCCCCCAAAAAAAAATATCATTGCCTACTGTACCACTGTTATTCTGATCATACCAAGAAGTTGCAATGTGAAATTCCCTCTAAAAAGTAAGACTAGAATAACAGTGGTACAGTAGGCAATAATATTTTTTTTTTTGGGGGGGGGGGAAGAAATTGGGATGTTGGATAAGTATGTTTGGTTCAGGGACACGCCAGGGTTGAAGGGGGAGGCAAGCAAACTGAGGCACCTCCCCCCCCTCCCAAGATCTGGGACTAAGTGATTTCTAGGGTAGTTTAAATAATTTGGGTATTTCACTCCCGTAAGGTAAGATTACGTATGGGTCGGTGGCATTTCAATGGGAGGGGGGGGGGGTGCTCAAGCAAGCTAGGGGAAACTTCCCCCTTCGTAAACAAAAAAGCACTATCATACAGCAAGCCAACACGAGGTGCAGTAATGCAGGCAGCCGGAGAAACGTCTTCAAGTTCATCTTCCCGTGAACGCTCATTCTAATGAGCAGTTGATCTGATATTGTTCAAAAACATGTCAACAACTACGAACAATCTAGCGAAATGTTAACTATTACGACAAAGTCGATTAATTGTTCAAAAATGTGCGAATTAGCTCTGAATACTGGTTGCTACTCATTTGAATCGGCGCCGCTTTCCGCCATGTTTGAATTGCCGGCTGGTGTGAGGGCAGAGAACTTCTGGGAGCGAGGTTACATGATCCGAATGACGCCGGAGATCCGACCGACGCCTGGGATTGGGAAGGCCCGTGTAAAAAAAAGTTATTTGCTAGCTGGACGAGGCTGCCCAGTATGTGGAGCTAATCAAATATTACTGGCTGACCCTCCCATGATTTTATGCTTGTGCTACCAGGAGCTAACTAGTTTATGACGTCTGATAGCGCTCATTGTCCAGCAGACAGAACGCCTCAAATCATGACTGGAGTATTCGTGGAGATCATGAGCTACTATGGGAATATGGTATTATTTTCTTATCCACAGTCTTCGTAAAACTGAAGATTTCAGAATTGTCTTACAGGAATCCATTGATTTACAAAAACAACCATAATTGTTATTAGTTATTATTTATTATTGTCGAGACAAATTAAGCCAAAATAAAACCTTTTAAAGTTAGGCCGGCGAAAAATTGAAGCAGGTTTCGCAGACAGATCGAGGTAAAAGTGTCCTAAGAACATATGAAACCAAAAGCTAATCATCAAGTCACAGGTTTATCAAAACTAATAAATACTATGTCTTCATTGTTATCCTCCAAATAAATTAGGCATGTGTATTGTTCGAAATGTAACCGCGGGCACCTAAAGAAACGAGGAAAAAGACATTTACAATAATAGAATTTTGGGTAAGCTTCTGAACTTCGACATACTACAATAAGAAATAAAAGATATAACATCTTTACTGTAAGCTTTTCAAAACCTAAAACCACGCACTAGCATCGACGGAGAGAGCATCAAAGCTAATGCAGAGTGAATGGTACGGGTAATGTATTTGTTGTTAATCTGATCGACTACTACTGTGTATCATGACAATTCATTGTCGTTATCAGACCTATTACTTTCATCAGTTACTAGTGGTATTGTTATTTAAAGATTCACGAGAAGTCAGAAACCACAAAGTGAGTTGATTGTTTCCCCCGACATGAATATTGCCAGAGCTTTATGTTTCGAATCATCGGCAGAGCTTTTTCATAACCAGTATATTTTCCCAATAAAACAAACGTCCTGTGTAGCAGCGATTAAGTTGTGCACATATAGTTGTAATGAATAATCCTCCCGACAAGGCATCCAGGTCATAAGAAATCAACTTTTAATTTTCTGCCTTAAAAAAAGGACAATGATTGGCTCTTAAAAAGAAACTCGGTACCATTGACAGGTAGCAAAGTTAAAACGGTAATTATCTAGAATAACTACTATTCAAGCTCGCGACTTAATTCACCTACCTATCGATTTCTTTTGTCGTAAAACGTGCGAAAATCATAACGAAAATGTGCGCAAACGCTTATTTATTTTTAAAAAAATTATTAAAACACGGTAAAACGCTACTCACAACACGCTAGAAGCTGCAAGAAGCGGCCGCTATACAACGCGATGACACCGCAACATAGAAAACCTGATTTCTACCAGAACATCGGCAAACGGAAATTACCTTCATTTGCGACGCAATAGCTGAAGCAGACGAGAATTTTACGCTTATATTTTATTTTTATACCAATATTTCTTTACAGTATGAAACACTGTCCGCAGGGGCACGCTTCACGCGCACTATTATATACATCGAGAATTTGTGTAATCAGAAATAGTATGACGCAAGCATTTGTGAAACAAGGAACAAATTATGTCACTTCCTTGTTTCACAAATGCTTGCGTCATATTTTTTCTGATTACACCAATTCTCGATGTATATAATAATGCGCGCGAAGCGCGCCCCTGCGTACTGTGATTCCGGCCCCAAATATCACCGTCTGCCTTGGAAAGAGATAATTTTCGTTTAGTAAAGTTCTGGGCGAAATCGGGTTTTCTATGTTGCGGTATCATTGCGTTGTATGGCGGCCGCTTCTAGCTTGTTGTGAGTAGCGTTTTAACGTGTTTTAATATTTTTTTCTTAATTAAATAAGCGTTTGCGCACGTTTTCGTTATGATTTTCACACGTTTTACGACGAAAGGAATCGATAGGTAGGTGAATTAAGTCCCTAGCTTGCATAGTAGTTATTCTAGATAATTACCGTTAAAACACACTAAAATTTACAAAAAAAAAGAGAGAGTAAACAGACCCAATATCTAACATGGTGGCTGAAAAGACGCCGTGTTGGTATTGACGTCATGAACCATGCTAACTTTGTCAACAAAGTGTAATTATTGTGATTACGAAATTTTCTGCCTTGGAAACATGGCCAGTTTCACTTAACTCCCTTAAATTTCACTAAATTTAACATGTGCATGACGTCAGTACCAACACACCAGCTTTGTGTTTTCTGCTGAATTTGTTTCCTCTCCACTTGCTTTTAAGTTTTAACTTTGCTACCACTGAATGTTACCTTGTTTTTAATTACCGATCGTTGTCTTGCTTTTTCTCTTTAAGATTACCAAGATCCAGAAGTAAATGGAAAATAAGGCCGAAGATTATAAGTTGTTTCTTTGTGACCTCGTGGCTGTCTAGATGCCTTGTCAGGAGGATCATTCATTACAAAATTAACGCCAATCTGTTATACGAATGGCATAAAGTATCACCAACTCTTAACAAGCCGAATTCTGTGAGTTAATTCCTAAACGTGACAAGTTTGCTTTTAATGGCCTCATAATTGATGTTGGTGCGCAACGCTGATGCTTTGTTTTGGGTTTCAAAAAGCTTACCGTAATAGTCCCAGTTCAAAATCTTACCGAACAGTTGTGACGTTGTAAACGTTTCTTCTTTTTAATATGATGTGTTTTGTTTTGTTTGCTTTGTGCTTGTCAATTGAGTTCTTAAACAAATATTTTGATCTAGCTTTGACAATGCATCCACGCAGACCTTTCACGATTATTGCTGTGCAGTAATTTTGACGACTAAGCCCTCGTTTTCCAGCAATGGGAAGCTGGGCGTGTTAGTGCAATGTTACTCGATTTAATACTTTTGAATAGCATCTTATCCCAGCAACTCATATCAAGTCTTAAAGGACAGTCCCTCGTGATTTGTTAGGTTACAAGAATGCTTTCAAAAATACATAACAATGAATTCAGAACACACTTTCCTGGCGTCGGAGTCATATTCACCATATAAAAAGGGTCGGTTTTTTTTTTTTTTAGAAAGAGCTACTGTCGAAACTATCTGCCATCCAAAAAAGTCCAAAAAATAAAATATATCAGTAAAACGTTTTAGGCTATTTTTATTTCACTCTCTTTGGATGCATCGATAGTTTTGTCACTTTGGTGATGAAATCTTGTCACTGAAAACATCACTGCAAAAAAATGTCTTCTCGATTAATGAAGTAGTTACAAGAGATGTATAAATGTTTGAAATTATTGTTTGAATATTAACAATCGTTGCAAAAGTTTACATAAGGCACTACTTTATATTATAATCTAGTTGAGTGTTGAAGAGAAGCTTTTATCACACAAATGCGAACATATTGACTTAAGTGACGCAGAATCCCACTTTATGCTAAAATGAAAGATTACATTGCTGATAAGACAAAATATTAATAAGCCATTATGTAGCACTCAGTTTGAATGCTATAAAAGAAAATTACATTCTTTATCACTAGGTATCAAATTAGGTTAAGTGTATAATAAACAAAAAAATTACAAGTGCTGTCCCAAATGCTTGTTTGGTGATAACAAACAGTTCTTGGCTACTACAGAAGAACTGACGCAGCAGACATGGCTACAAGCAATATGCTTAAGGAAACCGATAGTGTGGCTGCTGTGAATCGTAAAGGTAAAAGCTCCGTACGTCACAACAGAATCAAGCAAAATCCAGACGTTCTAATTGAAAATGCTGATGATATTGCTGAGTGCCCTAAAATACCTCCAACGGCCAACCATACCAAAAACACAATAAAAACGCTGAGACTCATTAGGCTTATATTTTTTATGTTTGGTCTTAACTTCCACCCACAGGCTACAACGCGTAAAGCATCATTTCGTACAGCCTGGTTGTATTTTGTGGCTTTTGTTC
>JAHWFP010111878.1:0-18196 GCA_023313725.1 Lithobius niger
GCTTTTTTAATGCGGGTGGGCTATTTTCTTCTTAATGAACTTGAACACATCCAATTGCAATACCGCATTTATGTTAACGGATTTATGTAGGAGACAAAGTGTACATGAAAAAAGTCCTTTTTAAAATCATTTTTGTAAATGGGGGATGGGCTATTTTCGTTTTAATGAACTTGAACACATCCTCTACTTGACTGCTTTTATGTTAACGGATTTGCATAGGTAACATTTTTATTCACTTTGTACTTGAAAAAAAAATCCTTTATCATTTTTCTGAATTAAAAAAAATGTAGAGAGCAATTAATCACACGGTCTATTTTCTGGATAGCAATTTACCCGACGAGCAATTTTTTGCGACCAATTTTATTAGTGAGTAATTTTCTACGAGCAATTTTCCGGGGAGCATTTTTCTGGTAAAGCAATAGACCAAAGACTGAACAACCTCGATCCTGCAAACGCTGGCTCGAAGTGAGTAGCTCGAGGGTCGAGGTTGTTCTGTCTTTGGCCTATTGCTGACCTGTTCCGACCAGGAAGGCCTAGGGTTTTTACATAAGTTTTACAAAATGTTAGCATCCTGTGATTTGCATACAGAATAATTTTTCAGTGTTTTTAATTTTGTTTGTTGTACGATGCTTTTAAGCTGATTTTATTTGCACTTAAAAACGGGGTGCAGATATCCCCGAAACGTTGTGTCTTTTTACTACTTTGCGCACATTTTTGGCTTTTTTGGGCTTTTTACCGACTTTAACTTGAATTGTTCTGCCTTTCTTCACGCTATCGCAAGTTAGCACGACTGAAAACCTGATCATGTCCCTGTTCTTGATGGCCAAACCTTATAATATACAATAATTAAATATAAACCTAGCTAAAATCACCCTACAATACACAAGCTATACTTTCATGCTTTTAAATACAACTTTATTACAATGCTTTAAAAAATTTATTCTGTTTCTACGTGGAGCTATCTTTTTACCATCACTATCTTAATTTAGTTTTAAAAGTCTGTTTTTTTTTTACTACAAAATAGGATAATAAATAAAACAAACATAGGAGAATGTTTTATACTACGGTTTTGCTTCGACAGTAGCAAAATTGTAAACACGCCTGACGCGCTGAATTTTACTGGAATTCATCGGAAATAAGCAGGGGATGCAAGCCATCGCAAAATAAGGATTTTAATCTATTAAAATTTAATTTAACTAATCAATAAGCTGCTGCATAGCTAGAAAATACAGTGAAGATCGTTAGTAGCGTAGAACATATGTAAATAGTATATAAAAAGAATGTTGAATAATGGTTTTAAAATAGAAGCCCATGTTAAATGGGTTGAAGGTAAAATTGGTTCAGTCCACAGTCACAAGAGCGCGTGTCAATAGGCGTCGGTCTTCTGTCCGCAATTGTGTGCCTTGAACTGAACGTCAATTTGAAATTTTCTGGCGAAAATTGTTGCTGAATGTGCCTATTTCGTGTAAAAATCCTGGAAAACACTGCTGAAATAGTACTGTAAAATACTAAAAAAAAAAGTAATGTCTAATGTCAAAACTTGACCGCTGGTACAGTTATACGAGCATTGCTTTGCTTCAGAAGATTCAAGGTTCAGCAACAAAAAAAAAAAATTTGAATAAAAAAAATATCAACTCACCTGGCAGCTGTTGTTTCCTGCTTGACGATCTGGGAGCGAATGCGGTTTTTCTGCAGCAAGCCGTTTCTTATACTAAATACTTCAATGACAAGAGTACTTTATGATTTTAAATGCGGCTTTTAATTAGCTTGGCTGTTAAAAGAACCGTTTACAAACCAGCTGCAGACTTCATACAAATCCCATATGCTAATTATTTTTTAAAGTATATGATATAGGAACGATTTAAAAGCAATAGGCTAAGTTTAAGGGATGAAGTCAAGTATTAATGTTCATGATACAAGAAACCAGACTCTTTATTTATTTTTAATTGGTTAAAGCGGGAGTAATCGTTTCTACATTTTAATTGTAACTCTGCAGTACCCAACATATTTTTTTTAAAAGACATCTTAAAATTGATAAGAGGTCCAAAGGTCCGATCCTGAAAAACATCAGACTCCTTGTTAAGTGTGGCCACGCGCCAAAACTTGAGTTTGCTACGGAGGATTTTTTTCTACTTCTCGCCTGATGACGGGTACACCCTGAATCAAAAGGGTTCGTAGGTGCTGTCCATGTAACGTGCTATCCTGACAACTAATTGCTACCAATCGTACATCGCCACGCAAGCTGTCTCTAGTTCGATACTTCTTCCATAAGCGAATGCGGTCATTGGCAGCGAATTGCGGCGCATTCAGTCCTTCAGAAGTGGGTAATGTTTTTCTTAAGCAAACGAACTTAAAAGTGACGCATCTCCTTGCCGCATAACGATTCCAAACAGCCACAAACAACCAGCTATTGTGTCATCTAATGACAAACATAATACTGCATCACCCACTTGCAAAAATGATGCTCCGTCTCCTGCTCTCAAGAAACATTGAGCATGCATGCTTCACCAAAGTCAGACAAGCTAGATACTGCGGTTCTATCCTGCTGGTCCCATATTTTCCAGCCTAGCCGAACTTGGCTTCACGTGAACCACAGGTGCCGGACAATTTGACCCACACCATCGTCAAAATCACGAAAAACCTCGAATTCATGGTTTTCATATTATAATACCAGTGGCCACCAATGTAACAATGGTGGATAGATTAAATAATGACTTTCTAACAATGAGCTCTGGCAATGTGAACTTCACTGATGGTATTTTCGCGTTATACCAAATACTTGACGATTTTCTTTGCTAGCTGCGTTGCTTTAAATTAAGCTTGGTTTTTCGAAGGACCTTTTACAAGCAAACTAGAAATTGTCTAATTAATCCAGGCAACGTATTTATGCACTAAAAACGCTATTTAAAACCATTAAATGACTGAAGTTAACTAATTAAAGTTTATGACAACCAAGAGGACAAATCACTTTTTTAATGAGTTTCTCATTGGTCAGGTCAGCTTTAGGTTGGTGAAAAGAACTGCCAACCGTATAAGTCAATGATACAACTTCTCGTAAAATTTTGGCAACGAGAAATAAATGCATCTCTTGCCGTTGTCAGGATTTTTTGTCCAATCCTCAAGAACTCCATGGAAGAAAATCGCTCTAGCCCTTATTCATTATGTCTTTATCGTTAATGAATATCAATATGTTCTGCCTAACACTTCTTTCCATAATCTAACAGGGAATGGCTGTAAGGGCAATTGGGCGTAGTTGGAATGGCTTGAGACAACTCTTTTTAACTACTTATGCATTTTATGTATAAAAAACAGTTATTTAAATAGAGTTTCAGTGAAGAAGGGCTCGCGTCGTGACGTCACTAGGACTATTGTCTAGTGACGTCGTGACGTTAAAGACAAGGACTATTGTCTAGTGACGTCATGGCCTACTCGAGTCCTTTATTCAAACGGGTCAGTCGTATCACTTTTTAGCGTTAGGCCAGAAGTCCCAGAATGCCATGATTTTCGATGAGAACACGTGCCAGCAAATTGTAGACTTTGTTATTGAACAGTTTATGATTAAATCGTTTGTATATGAATGTTTCTAGGTCCTGGACCAGGAATTTTTGCCAATTAAGTTTCCGTATGGAAATGAAATTGAACCGGGATCGAAACCGGTAGTTTCACGTTTTGACAACATCGCACGGAAAACGGAGTTCTATCGTTCTTTGTGCAGCCGTGAAATGACGAATAAAATGGCAGCTACTTCGCTTCGCCAGTAACTGTCCGAGTCAAGGTCCGAGTATTCTACGCATATTTAACAATTCGCGTAGTCATGTCGAACAAATAGAGGCTCCTGCTAATCAGGTATTAGTGTAATAGTTGTGTTGTATCAGTTCGACAAACGTGTGATTCGCTTCGCCAGCGACGGGGTAGTGCGTAGCTGTAGTATGCAAACAAGAGCCCCGACATTTTCCCGGATTTATGACGGCCATGTAAGGCACCGCCACAAGTTAAATAAAAGTAGAATTCGGTCACTTTCGATAGGAAAATAAAAAAATAGAGACCTTTGTCTTTCGTCTGTTAAGGTAATTTTGCTGCAGACGAAATAAGAAATTGGCTGGTGACTCATTAAGTACGAAAAAAATGTACGTATTGCTGTCATTTTGGAATTTTTTTCATCAGTCTGTCCATGGTCTGTCAGACGGCCGAATCTAGTAACAAGTAGTAATGTTTGAATAAAGAATACAATATACAGAGGTGTTCATCCTACCCCCCCCCCCCAATAAGGGAAGCTACCAAACGAGAGACGTCCCCTCAACTATACAAAAAAAATTTACTTTTCACGTGAAGAAGATGATTATATCTGGCATTCGGTAAGGTGGTGGTGGTAGTCAAGGGGGGGGGGGAGTGGGGGTGAAGAGAATTGCCTTGGGATCTAGACTGGGATCAATGGATTTAGGGACTAATTTTTTTTTATCCCAAACTCTGCCAAAATATTATTAATTTGTTTTAATTTTAATTTGTTTTATAAATTTAGGTATTTCCGACTTATGTCCATTTTTCCAACTGATAATTTTTCTAGGGTGTGAGGGGGGATGGTTGTTGTTTCCCACTCCCCCTCCCCCCTCTCTCCAAAATAAAAATCGGCCCTTGTCGTGTTGAATGCCGGAATGAATAGAAATGTTTGGCAGATTTACATTACTAGAACCAATGTCGCTATTTTATTATTCATCTAAAAATGGGAGTGTAATCGGAGCTTGAGTTATTATGCTTACTTGTATGCTTAGCATGAGTTATTATGCTTGCTTGTATGCTTACCATGAGTTATTATGCTTGCTTGTATGCTTACCATGAATTGTCTTCCCTGTTCTGCAACTGGTGCTTTGCCTGCTCTCCCCTCGTCTTACAGAAAGCCGTGGGCTATTGATTTTTTAGCATAAGCAGTTATTATATTTTTTAATTGTTTTTTTTTTTTAATCGATGTTACTCTGGCAGTCGTCCAACATGATGACCTATCATCCAAGGAAACACACATTTCGTTGGCAATCTCCTTGTAGAATACAGCAGAGTATCCATCAGGCACAATATCCCGGTTTAACTTAAAGGAATTTAAATACATCGAGCATTAGCGGGTGAAAAGTTTAGCTCCGGGCTAGGTAAGTTGATATACCCTTCAGGAAGTGGCGGCACGGTGCTGTTGTTCGCAATATAATTGTTAGCAAGAAATGAAGCATTAAACTTACTACATTTAGTAAGATCGTCAGACAAAAATGCATCTTCCACTTTAAGAGGGGATATTGAGTACTGTTTCCTAGTTTAATTTTTATAAATTTATGCAGGGCAGTTTACCCTTTTGAAAACTGCACATTCAGATGCCTCAGCTCAAGGTCGAGTAGAACGTTAGTATATTAATAAACAAAAACGGGACCGTAAATGTCCAGAGTAAGGGTCTAAAAGTCAAAACCTAGAAGGAGCACGGACAAGCGTTGACAGTCAGGATCTAGGTGTAAAATTTTTGTCAGTCGCTGGTAAACATTAGACCCTACCCGGTGGTTAGCTTAGTTCTAGCCTATTCGGACAGGACGTGTGTATGAAAGGTTGTAGCAGGATTTCTTTGTTCTGAGAATATTTTAAGGAACTTAAAGTTAACAATTTTGTTGTGAAGTTTGCCATTTTGTCTTTTGATGCTTTCAAATTTTTGATTATCTTTCGTATATTTAAGGTAGAGGACAACCAATAATGCTTTCTGCTTCGAATATGCTGCAATGTTGCTATAAAACGGGGAAAAACATTTCAACCTAAAGCAAAGAAAGGAAACGCATACACCACTAAAATTGGACTTGCTTAATTACTTAGTAGGCTAATTTATTAAATCCAATATTGGAAATTTAATTCAGACGTATTCGGACGGGACGTGTGTATGTTCGGATTTAGCAGTATTTTGTGCTTGAAATATAATATATTTAAAGAACTTTCTTTAAAGCTATCTTAAAGAATTTCGTAGATTTAAGGCAAGTAATGAAAACCAGTAATGCTCTCTACTGCGTGTATGCTGTCATGTTACCAAACCGAAAAATAGACGTTTCAACATAAAACACTAACAGGAAACGTACACCATACTACCATTGGATCATCACATGGGTCTTTAAAGGAGGATCTCTTACAGTTGTTCGTTAAAATGTATTTATTTTTTCCTTTACTTAATGTGGAAAGCTGGCCACGGGTAGTAGGGTCTAATGTTTACCAACGACTGACAAAAGTTTACACCTAGACCCTGACTCAAAGTTTGTCCGTGTTCCTTCTATTGGTTTTGACTTGTAGACCCTTACTCTGAACATTTAACGTTCCGTTTTTGTTTATTAATACGTGTTACTTTGAGAATTACAGCTACACTATAAAACACCGTGCAGTTAACGGTACTGCCTGGAACGACAAGAATGCACAATGCACTCAAACTAGAGACGGAGTGTAACTTCCGTTTTAATTTGGCTTTCAGGGTTTTAATTTTTCAGTTTGAAGGAAATCAGGCAGTAACAAGCATAATTTCAAATTGGCTGCCTGATTGCAAGATGGCGTACATTACAGATTAATAATGATGATGCCAAATTCATTGTTTCATTTGTTAACAACTATCGTCTTCATTCTAAATTTGAAGGAAACGAACTATCATAAGCAAATTTGAAAATAGTCACCGAATTTCAAGATGGTGTCATTAGAGATTACTAGTGACGATGGAAGAGCCTGTTTCACTTGTATTGGTATCAGTTATTTCGTCTCCATTCTAAATAAGAAGGAAATTGGACGATATTAAGCACAACTTCACACCATCTTTAGAGATTACTAGTGACGAGTCACTGTTTCACGTGCTATCAACTATTTCGTCTCCATTCTAAATTTGAAGGAAATCGGACGAAAAGAAGCAAAATTTTAAAATAGCCGCCCATTTTCAAAATGATGGTCATTGGAGATTCCTAGTTACGATGGCACTGTTTAATAAATACAGATGCAAACCTATACTCATTGCCCAAACTCCAAAATTGTCAATTTAAGGAGGCCATTTTGGATATTTTTTCAAAGTCTAACATTATTTCTGAACTTATGGATGAATTTAGTTTCCAAACAAACATGTAAATTGATATCAAACTTGCATTGGGAAAGACAATTTCAAATATCTTATTATTTTTGGCCGCCACCTTGGCCGCCATTTTGAATATCTTTGGCGGCCTAAGGGTGACAGAATGTCATCCATCGGTTTCTTGAAGCTAAACATGTCCTTGAACAAATTCAGCAGTAAAAAAAATTAATGCAAAATTTTGGGGTTTGGCTCTTGGTTATCAGACTATTAAGTGTGGTCACCAATCAAAACTTGAAATTACTACGGAGGACATTTTCTACTTCGGCCTTGATGACGGTACACCCTGAAGCAAAAGGGTTCGCAGGTGCTGTCCATGTAACGTGATATCCTAACAACTAATTGTAACCAATCGTACATCGCCACACAAGCTCTCTTTAGTTTGACACTTCTTCCATACGGGAATGCGGTCATTGGATTTATTTGTCAACGTATTGCTGCGCATTCAGTCCTTAAGAAGTGGGTAATGTCCCTTTAAACAAACGAATTTAAAAATGAATCTTCTCCTTGCCGCATAAAGATTCCAAACAGCCACAAACAGCCAGCTATAGTGTCATCTAATGACAAATGATACTGCATCACCTACTGTCAAGAAACATTGAGCATGCAGGCTTCATCCAAGGTCAGACAAGCTAGGTAGCCCTACTGCAGTTCTTTCCTGCCGGTCCCAGATTTACCAGCCTAGCCGAACTTGGCTTCACGTGAACCACTGGTACCAGACAACTTGACCGTCACCATCGTCAAATTCACGAAATACCGCGAATTCATAGTTTTCATATAATACCAGTGGCCACCAATGTAACAATGATGGATAGATTGAATAATGACTTTCTAACAATAAGTTCTGGCAATATTAACTTCACGGTAGGACCGCTAGCGTGGTCTTGATATTTTCACGGTATTCCAATTATACTTAACGATTTTCTTTGCCATCTGTGTTGCTTTAAATTAAGCTGGGCCTATCAAAGGACCTTTTTACACGCAGACTAGAAATTGTCCAATTATTAATCCACGGAATGTATTTATGCACTGAAAAACGCTATTTAAAAGCCATTACATGATTGAAGTTAACTAATAAAAGTTTATGACAACCAAGAGGACAAATCTTATTTTTAATGACTTTTTAATTGGTCAGGTAAGCTTTAGGTTGATGAAAACAACTACCAAACGTATAAGTCAATGCATACATTTTTTCGTAAAATTTTTTGCCACGAAAAATAAATGCAACTCTTGCCGTTGTCATGTGTTTTTTGTCCAATCCTCAAGCACTTCAAGTAATTGCAAAATAGCCCTTATCCACTATGTCGTTGTCGACAATGAATATGAATTTGTTCTGCCTATCATTTTTTTTCCCATAATCAAACAGGGAATGGCTGGAAGGGCAGTTGGGCGTAGTTGGAAGTGTTTGAGGCAACTCTTTTTTTTTTTTTCAAATCGGTGTTACTCTTGCAGCCTTCCAACATGATGACCTATCAACCACAGAAGCACAAATTTCGTTGACAATCTCCTTGTGAAATACAGTAGAGTATCCATCAGGCCCAATAGCCCGGCTTAGCTTAAAGGAGTTTAAAATACATCTTGCATTGACGGGTGAAAAGTTTGGCTCCGGGCTAGGTAAGTTGATATACCCATCAGGAAATGGCGGCACGATGCCGTTGTCAGCAATATAATTGTTAGTAAGAAATAAATAATTAAATTTACTTTATTTAGTGAGATCGTCAGACAAAAATGCATCTTCCACTTTAAGAGGGGATATTGTTTACTGTTTCCCAGTTTAGTTTTCGTAAATTTATGCAGTGCAGTTCGATTACCGTGCTTGAAAATTGCACATTCAGCTCAAGGTCGAGTGGAACGATAGTATATTAATAAACAAAAATAACACGTTAAATGTTCAGAGAAAGGGGCTAAAAGTCAAAACCTAGAAGGGACACGGATAAGCTTTGAGTCAGGGTCTAGGTGTAAAATTTTGTCAGTAAGAGGCTGGTAGCATTAGACCCTTATTACCCGGTGATTAGCTTAGTTCTAGCATGAGTCTATGAAAATGATGAGTTAGATTTAGATTACTCCTTTAGATTTAGTTTACTCTAGCGTATGATCAAAAACCCCATACTGTACGGATACGACACCTGTTGCCAGATGCCTGAAATAAACTTAATTCGTCTCGAAACCCGAAACCAAAACTCGAAACTCTGGTCGCGCGAGCAAATCTAAGCCGGAAACACAGTTAAGTGCGGAGCGTGTCCTTCCTTGACTGAAGCTCGGCCTTGTATCCGACACTTGAATAAGATGTTTCTACCCAAGGCCCGCAGAGATAGTAGCTGCGCAGCGTTAGTGATTAATTGCTAAGCCAAACTAAAAAAAAATTGTTAATTCGTCGTTACGACTTTTTTTTCTGTGCGAATATGTATCTTCCTTGAGCATATTCTGTAGACAAATTCAATCTGTGATTGGCGAGAACTAATAATCTCTTTGAAATTGGGAATAATGTGAACGGCTTGAAACTGCTTTAAAAAGTCAACTGTGTAAAAAGTCAAATTTTCAGTGTATCCAGTGGTGTAAGGGACCAGTCATTATTTAGTGCCGGGGAGGGGGGGGGGGAAGGGAAATTAGTGTGGGTCATTATTTAAAACCCTCTCGATGTGGGGGTCATAAATTTGTCAGTTGCCGTCAGGGGGGGGGGATCAAAAGCACACTGATCAACTGGAAGAAAAAGTCATTATTGGACCTCAAAAATGGCACTTTCAGTCAAAATTTCTAAAAACACGTCAGCTTCTGGACCCCCCATGATGTGAATGTTGCAAGGTTTTGACGCTATTAGTACCGTTTCAGCAAGTCTAGTTTTTACAAAAAACTTTCTAGTAAAGCCTTGGCACCTGGTTTCTTGGCTTCTTCGGTCTTTTAGGTGCTGACTGTGTTGCGGATGTGCGCAACCAAGCGTGTTCATTGTTCATCATACTTATTGTACGAATCTCGACAGGAGGTGGGTGTAAGGAACATTTTATAGAACATTTTTAAACCAACATGTCTTTTCGTTAAAAAGAGAAACACGTTTCCTTACAACTAATAGAAACTATCGGTTTGGAGAGCTACTTACTTAGTTTGGCTACAGCACTAATCTTGTCAGCAGGAATCATCTGCAGACGGTCTCAATGGATATACGAAAAGCGCACATTTTTCGGGGGGTGGGGGGCTCACTATTTTTGGACATGGGGGTCAACATTTTTTCAGGATATCGACGGGGGGGGGGACATCGAAAATTTGGTGGTGACATTTTCATTTCCTCCCCCCCCCCCCGGCCATAAATAATGACCGGTCCCTAAGTACATGTCTTTGCCGTCGATTGGTATACTCTGAGAAGATATTGCACAGAGGCAGCAGTGTTCACGGTTCACTCCAGCAATAATTTTGTGTTTCATTTTAGTGTGGATGCATTCTTGAGATGTGTATAGGCGATTGCTCTAAGGTACAATTTTAAAGCAGGTCACGTTAGCCTTATGGAATTTAGTTATGTAATTCCATCCGGGCACAGTAATGAGCTGGTACTGTAAGTAACAGACTTTCACGTGACACTTCAATGTTAAAAGTTGCGTGAGAATTAACATTGTGTATGAAGCCCCTGCCTCCAATAGCGAAGACATTATAGGATACCGTTATAGTGGTGTCATTTTATTCGTGACGAACTGATAATGACTTTCACGAAACTGTTAATTGTAAATAAAGCAGGCAGTGGTAAAAGATGACTGTGCTGCTCTATCAAGCATAATTATATATAAAGCTCAAGGTGGGGGCGAAACCTTGTCGCACGCCACTCCGTTCCATTTCGTTCCGTCACGTCATCTCGCAGGCTGTCAAATTTCTGTTTGAATTAAAGCATGTCAATTAGAAGAACCACGTATTCTGCTCCGTCCCGTTCCTGGACGACCCGCCGGCTGACAGAGGGGAGTGTAGAGGTCGAATCCTTTCAGTCAAAAACTGATCGCATCAGAGAAGTGTACGCACTGCCATCAGTTGACGGTTGTCGTCATTCGTCACGCGTCGGCGCACAACGCCTTTCTCCTACTAACTACAAATGCGAACCTATTTCAGTTGCCTTCTGAACTTAATATCGTCATGCCCGAGCGCAAAGAATTAATCCTTAATTTACTAAGACTTTATATTCAATTACCTACTCAAGGTCGCTACTAGTCCTCCTTCATTTGCATTGCCACTATGTGCGCGATCAAAATTTAAAAGCTCGGCGGAGCCGACTGAAATGGTCAGTGATGGAAGTAACGTACGCTGCACCATCCGTTGCTTAAGTCTTCGGAACGGAGTGGTGTGCTACAAGCTTGGACGGTATGTCACGGAAACTGGAAGTTTTTTTTTTGTGAGCAGATATTTTCGCTTCAACAGTGCTGAGTTGGAGCGTGTGCGACGGTATACCGACCGTCCCTTCACGAATTCTTCGCAGCCCATACCATATGTTTTGCCCTAAGTAATAGGCCATGCCGTCTGTCGAGGTTCGCCCAAGTTTACTGCTTATTTAATCACGTCAGTTCTTGATGAATTTTGTAACTAATTGTTTGTTTCTTGAGTTGTCTTCAAGTAATACCTCGCCAATTCCTCACACGTGGCTGTAACACCCCCTCGTTTATTAACACGTTGTTCAATTCTGAGGACCAGAGGCACAAGGTTATTGTAACAGATCGGTCATTATTTATCTTCGGGTTAAGGCGAGGTCATGGATTTTTGCTATCCCCAAAAAAATTTTGGAATTTTTTTTTTGGGGGGGGGGTACTTTTAGGACCTGTCAAGGGGAGGGGGAGTTCACAAATACACTGACCAAACTAGAGGAAAAGTCATTTTTCGACCTAAAACTGACACTGTCAGCAGTCAAAAGTTTCTGAATGCTCCTGAACTTCGGGCGTTTCAAAAGTACCAGTGCCCCTGCCGATGACTAACTATTGACAAGCTTTTGAATCTGCCAATATCAACTATACCAAGAGCAGTTTTTTTTTCAATGAACTTTCTAGAAAAGACTTGGCTCCTGGTTCCTTGGCTTCTTGTCTTTTAGGTGCTGACAACGTTAGCTAATTTAGCTATAGGAAATCATCTGCAGACAGTCTCAATAGTCATACGTGCATTTTTGCTTTTCTTTGGGAGGGGGGACTCCCATTATTTTAAAACTTGAGTGAGGAAGGGTCGAGATTTTCTCGGGGTTTGCAACGGAACCTTTTAAAATTTGATGGTCACATTTTTATTTCCTTCGCCGCCGCCCGCCCCCCCCCCCCCGGTTCATAAACAATGACCGGTCCCTAACGTCACGTACCTGCGCATTGTACATTAGGTCAATCCCGTTTTTGTAGCCATACTCCTGCTACGCAAAATGCTTCAAGGAAAAAATGTGGTATTGCAACATACATTTCCGTGCGATTCTTCAGTAATTTTATTTCTGTTACTTGAAAATGAAATGAAAACAAGAATGATTTGGTAAATACCGGTTCAAGCAAAACTCCTGTTAATACAATATTTATTGTGCGAAGTTATTTTATTTCAGTCGATTTAGACTTTATCCGAACGGTTTGTCTGTGTTCCCACTATAGCGTTTGAATGCGTTATTGGATTTCTATCAAATTTTGCACACAAATTCTTGGCACATTTCTAGGTCTCAGTTCGTAAATGGGTCGAATCCGTCGGGGAAATCCACCACTCGAAATAATCAAAGAATTTTGTTCTCAGCAAACGTGTGGAGTTCGTTATTTTTTCTTCAGCCGACTAACGTCATCCATCCACCGATAAATGACTGGAAATTATGTAGCTTCGTCAGCTGAATTATGTAGCTGACATCACCACCAACCGACCAATGACTGGTGTTCGCTTAAATTATTCTAGGTCCTTGATGTTGACACGTGGCCCCACTCATATGCACGAAAGACAGGACAACAAAGTATAGTTCTAGGTACAGTCGAATGCCGGCATGCGAAATTAACTTAGACTTGGCCTACTTGTTAGGACAATCGTTCATAACTTTAGTGCTTAGTACATTTTTTGTTTGGGGGGAGAAATATTTAAAACAATTGCTGTGTGACATTTTTTTGTCAGGGGAGGGAGTGGGGGAGCGAATTCTTAAAACTACTGTTGGCCAATAACTTTGTTATCTAGTTATCGCTCCGTATCAGTCGGGCCGTGTGGCAACGTCGCCGTCGATAAATGAAATTTTCAAACCGCCAGGACCAAACGATTTAGAGCACAACATGACACTTGTCCTGCCAGAAAACTGCCAAATGGTGCTGAATATTTCTAACGCAGATTCAGTTCACTATTATCTACATCATTAAGGACGTACGATGTGCATGTGTGTGTTTGTACGTCTACTCCTCTGGAACCAATGCACCACATGAGAGTAGGACCAAACGAAAGATAATTAAATTGCGCACAGTATAGGCCTATTTTCATCGCTGTAACTTGATATTATGACCCTCAAAAACTCGTAAAACCCTGAAAAAATAACGTCAAAGTTTTGTTTTTAACTCTCATTATGTTTGTTCATGACATCATAGTTTGTTCATGAAAACCTCCTCGAGCGAAGAGAGATGATCTGGAAAAGGATGCAAAGAAAAATATCCTAAAAGGACGACGTATTTTGCAACACACCACATACAGATCTTAAAATTGGTGTTGTGTTAACTGACTTGATGCATGAAAAATCAAAACAATAGATTTGTTTTTAAAACGGTGTCAAACGTTTGTGTTTCTGAAGCACGGAGGTGCGTGGATTGAACGAGTAAAGAGAGCTATTTCCACGGAATCTAAACCTTTTCCATATGTGTTTCGTTTTGTTCTATCAATCTATCATCTCTCAATGTTCATTTTAAATAATTATCCTGTGGTTGGTAGGGTTACTTTCTAGAATATTATTGCAAAGATCTACGGTGCAGTCTCATTATGCGGGGGTTGTCCTTTCCAATTATGGGGTTGCAACAAGGTGATTTCTTGTAGGGAGGGGGGGGGGCAGAAGGGGATGAAAAGTCGAAGTGGTCGAGCGTCCCAACCCAAACAGAGATGGAACTGGCCCATGGATCAAATGCATTACATTTTTATCGTGGGTCATGGGTCAAGACCGTTCACCCACCGACCCACGGTAATTTGTTAAGTACGTTATTTGACACTTCCGTAGTCTTACTAGTACTCTTAAAACATTTTTCTTACCGTTTCAAAAATAGTTTCCCCCAGAATGCTAAAAACCCGTAGTAAAGGCTTTAATTTGACTATTTGAAATGCATTTGCATATTGTATTTTTTTCATGGCCTGGGATGGGTAACGGTGGGCCACATTTCCGTTCTTTAGTGGGTGGGTTAAGTGGGTCGTGGGTCAGGGCTCAAGTGGGTCAAGTGGCTCACGGGTCGGAAAATATCTCTGGTCCCAAACCGAAGACACAAACAATTTTTTCTTTTAATTTTATTGTTGCGATTTCGGATATCACGTAGTTTAAAATAGAACCTTCTCCCCTCCCCCTCAAACTCTTCTCCTAGCTGGAACAACGTGCCTAGCTGTTATGCCCCTGGCTGTATTATTAAAAGTATTAACAGTTAATAAAAAAATTGAAAAAAATTTCAGCTCAGTTTTCATAATTGCTTAGTTTGTTATCATGCCATCGATCCATTTTTTTAAAATTGCCCACCCGTCTGCATTATGAGAAAAAAGTGCCCTGAAAAACATTCGCGCTTATGTTCACTGTCGTCAGGTACCAACTACCAATCCTAATATTTTTCTAGCAGTTGCTACTTTCCGTCGTGAGATAACCTATAGCAAATAAAACCGAAGTTAAACTATTTTTTTTTAATCTTCAGGTAGTTGTTTTGCAGAAAAGTGAACCTAGTCGGGTTTGAGATGTACAGGGTGGTCCAAAAGTCCGTTGCACCCCACCAAATGCCCTACACAATTGGAACTAGGCACCTGAATCCGCCACTGTGTCATAATACTACAGAAATTCTTCCAGAATATGTAAAAACTCTAAAAAAGCCGGATTCGGCAGTGATATACCACAAAATGCTTCAGTTCCTCGGAATGCTCTAGGGAAGCTCTTCCCCAGACCCCGAGCTCGATTTATTCGTCCCCCTCCACCATTTTCCTTGTCTTTGCTACTGGACAGAGTAACGGAGGCACTTTCTAATTAGCGAACACTTTTTAGACTGGCACGGTTTCTATTACTCATATTTTAAACAATTTTTAGCACTAATAACCAGTGACGCCAAATTTGAAAGATAATGTGAAAGTGTAAAGGATTTTGAAGCTGGAGCCTTCCTTCTCCCCCCACCCCTGCTTCGGTGTAGAAGTACCCTAAAAAATGCACTCTTGCACTGTGTCATGTAAATGCAATGAATAAGAATTTTCTAGCAATTAACCTACCGCATAAATAGAAGGAAAAAACACGAAAAGTTACAGGATTTTTTTTAAAACATACGAATTTTTTTAATGTCATTCACTGTTTTGCCGAAAAGGGGACCTGCTGAAGCTTAGTATTTGAAGTAGCAAACGCCTTACAAAATCAGCTAGAGTAGAATTCGACCGTAGATAATAAACGGCTTCTCAATAAAAATGCTGCAGCATACAACTCACACTTCATGGGTTTTACATCATTATCCGTTCGACTACATTGCTACACACTTTTACAACGAAATTTTAGCTTTTTTTGATTTTCACTTAAGTGTGAAAAAACGTTGACTATGCATTGTAATATTTCTTACTTCAAAAACGGAAACTAATAAAAATGTCTGGCATTAAAAAAGTTATCTATTTCTTTTAATTATGTATGAAAAGCCGCACCACTACGGTTGCATTTCCAGGTTTTCACACCGTTTTGTATTCGAGTATACATCGTCCGATATTCACGTTAAATAAGATAATTGTGTACTACAAACTTGATTTACGGAACAATCGGTAGAAAAAATTCATTTACGTTGCAACAAGCTTCATTCACCAGAAATTGCAGTACCCCATACTATGTTTTTAATAGGCTTCGCGTCACAAAAACATTACGACACTTCTTGCCCCGAAATGAAACTAAACATGAGCTTCAGTTAAAAGGCTTTACTACGGTTTCCACATTTAAACAGTTTCTAACTGTTTTGTCGTTGAATGTAGAAAATGCAGCAGAAAATCTCACAAATCATAATACGACGTGTCACACTTTAGAAATAATCAGCTTTAGAAATAATCGTAGATATGCCTTACCACACATTTCACTCTTTAGGGCTTATCTCCAGTATGAACACGGACCACCAACAAAACAATTGCACTAAGTGAGCAAACATTTTTTGCCATATTATCAAACTACTTTCTTGTTTATAAAATTGAATTTCCTCATCTGTCCCTTTCTGGTAGTTGACTTGGAAGATTTCACTTTTTTAGTTGAACCACGAGTGGCACATTACATAACACATGTCATGGCGTTCTTTGTAACCAAACTGCTTCGTGATTGGTTAAAAATAATATCGAAAATAGTTTAGAATATAGCATAATAAATTTTATTCGTCTGAGAATTCCAAAGAATACTTTAAATAAGAATTTATGAATAACATTGAGAGCCCACAAACAAGCTGTAAATCTTACTGAAGTTTCAAAAAGCACAAATTGCTGCCGCCATCTAGTTTTTGAAATTGAAAGTTTTCGTTGTTTAGTTCCAAGGGTGATCGAGGTGAGTCTCTGTGTTCGGTCAAACGCTAGGACAGCACCCTAATAGAAGTCTGTTACTCATCGTTCCTACGGAACTTTTCATGGACTCATGGTAGTGCGCATTGCTCGCCACACACTTGCCCCGGCACCCTCTCCCACATCCCCCGCCCTGTGACATTTACCGTTTGGTGCAGCCCCGAAAAAGTCCAATGCGTATGTTTGACTGAATACTAAAAAGCTCTCAGTAAGCAAGTAACCCTATGTTTAAGTTAATCCTTTACAACAATTCACCTCGGTACCATCGTGCATGGCAACATTGTTGCCGCCCACTTAAAAACAATTGACTCCTTTCTGGTGCCAACTATAGGATTGTATTGTGGTAGGTGTAAAACTCGACCATGAATCATACACTAAAGGTTGTTTCTGGGTGTTATGAATTTAATGAAAGCTTTAACTCTTAAGCTTTAGCTTTAGCTTTAGCTTTAGCATAGCTTTAGCTTTAGCATAGCTTTAGCTTTAGCTTTAGCTTTAGCATAGCTTTAGCATAGCTTTAGCTTTAAGCTATGCTCCAAACACGAGCATTTTATCCTTTTTTAAATTTAAATCTCAAATTAAGTCGCACCGTGAGGGTCTCGCCATTTAAATCCAATGGCTCGTTGGTCTGAGACAAATTCGTAAATTCGTAAATTTTTTTCAGAGTTTAAATGAATGGGTGTGGTTAGACTAATTTTCAAGCTGATTAACTTCTGATTACTTCTGATTAACTTTGTAGTAACTGGGAGGTAAATTAAATTATGCGGGGACTAATTTAATTAGATTAGATTTTGAAACCTGGCGGAATTCCTTAGGTAGGAATTGCCGATGATATCTACGTGTACGAAAATTGTGGTGATGCTCATAATGTGCTCATATTGTGGTGACTGCATTTTGACTTTCTCGACTTCTCACGTAGTTGCCCAAGTCATAGCCCAAAACTGGAGCCAAACTCTTTTCACCCGAATAAAATATTCCGTAATTCGAATCTATCGCCGACTTGAGAAATTTATACAAACCTCAATTTCAGAAGCACCGGGACTTACTAAGACACTTTGCGACACTTTGTGCCATGAAGCGCCAGCATCTGTAGTGTACTGAATTTCATTATTTCTCGAGGTGATGTTAGATGTTGTGAATGCTGTTTTAAGTATCTAAATTAAGCAGAGCCAATTCGTAAATTTTTTTCAGAGTTTAAATGAATGGGTGTGTTTAGACTAATTTTCAAGCTGGCGTCTTTGCCGGTGAGAATAATCGAACAGGAACCCATGTGATGAAAAAAGATTATACTATAGTAAATAAGAGCAACCATAAAGATGAAATATTGCGTCAAATGTAAACGTTCAAATCCCAGTCGAAGGCCCAGTTTCTACAACTCACGAAACAACAGACCGA